>CALYLW010001515.1:14330-138499 GCA_944989445.1 Ampullaceana balthica | reverse complement strand
CACAGTGGGGGCCCCGTCGAAAAACCGAGCCAAGACGCTGTGCATCAAGACACGTCACTAAAGGAGAAACGACGAAAAACACATCAACGAACTGGCCGTACTAGCCATCCCGATAGCAAGATCATCACGAGAGCGTAGGGCTTACACCTCGTAACGACGAGACCAGGGGTGTTGAAGACAGCCGTTGCAGTGATGTTACAGACAGCCGTTGCAGTGATGTTACAGACAGCCGTAGCAGTGGTGTTACAGACAGCCGTTGCAGTGGTGTTACAGACAGCCGTTGCAGTGGTGTTGTAGACAGCCGTAGCAGTGGAATTGCAGACAGACGCAGAAAGGGAGGCCATACAGACTACACCCGGAAGAGCATCGGAGGAATAACGAACACTAACTTAGATAGTAACACAGAAGCTGACTACAGCCTGGACAACTTCGAGGTTACAACCTCAGTAATACGTGACAGTGAAGGCGGTGACTTTGTGACTCTCTCGCCTATGGATACTGATACTGCCCTGGTATAATGTGTTTTTCTTATGTATGGGTACTATTTGTGTGGTAATTTCTATCGTACAGGCAAGTACAACTTAATTTCTAATATTAAATTAGTATGTTTTAGATATTATATATTATATATTTGTATATGATGAATCCCCAAATTGTATTATTGAGATAGTAGTTTTGTAGATTGAGTATTGTTATATTGGGTCCCTAATACAAAACGATAGGAAGACGGTAGACGAATTTGAGATTGTGACCGTAGAGTAACTACTAATATAGAAACATCGACATGGAATTGCCTAATGTAGAAAAACTGAGACAAAGTGCCCGGGAGCTGGGATTTGAAGGGGAGGAGGCAAAGAGATGGGTTATAGAGGCGTACAAGAGGGAGGAAGATGAGGAAAGAGGTAGAAAGAGGAGGGAGGAAGATGAGGAAAGAGAAAAACGGAAATTCAAAAGGGAGGAGGAGAGTAAAAGGTTGGAGCACATTAGGATAATGGAATTGAAAGCGAGGGAGGAAGAGACCCCGCGGGTAGAGGAAAAAAGCACAGGGAACTCGGGAAATAAACTACCAATGTTTGACGGGATAGGGGATAACTTAGAATTTTTTTTGGTACGATTCGAGGACGAAGCGAGACACAAGGAGTGGCCAGTGAAACATTGGGGGTATGAACTTAGAAAATTGATGCCACAACCGCTACTACCGGTGTGTTATGCGGGGAGTGGAAATGGAGTAGAGGCCTCATATGAGGAGGTGAAAACCGCCTTATCCAGGCATTTTGGGCTAACAGCCCAAGGATATCGAGAAAGGTTAGCAGGTGTTAGACCCAGAAAAGGAGAGGACATATTAGCTTACTCAAACAGAATTAGACACTACCTGACCAAGTGGATAGAGCTTTCAAAAACCGAGAAAACCTACGAGAAACTATTTGAGCTCACAGTAGTGGACAAGCTATTACAGACAGTAAGCGGGGGGGTTGTTGAGCACATATTAGAAAGGGGAAGTCTGGATTTAACATCGGTTATTAAAACGGGTGAGGGATACATGGCGGCACACCCAAGTGTGAAATTGACAAGGGATAGTGCACCACTCATAGGGAATCAGAGAGTCCAAGGTAGGAGGGAAGAAAGCCGAAGAGAAGACAACTATCAATGGAGGGGAACAGGCTACCAAACAAAAAGATGACAATCTAGGGGTTTTGCTGGGGTGGGAGAAGTTAAATCTATGGCTGTCTTTATTCCAATTTGCATTAATGTGGTTTTGTTTTATTGTAGTGTTGGGCCCAGGGCTGTAGCCTTTGCCCCTGTGTATTGGCCTTACCCCTTTATACCCGTCTCCCATGGTAGCTCCCTTGATATTTCCAATATTTAGGTCAACGTGTGGGTTCTTTAGTAGGGCAGCTTTTGTCATTCCCGTAAAATACGGTGATTTCACATGTATATATCCTACCCTATAAACCTTTCTCTCCCCATCAAACAATATACAAGTGACTGTCTCGTTTGTCACACACTCCTTATCAACTAGAGACTCCCTTACCCCCACGATTCCGCAACCCGTGTCCCGCTTCGTCCTCGAATCGTACCAAAAAAAATTCCAAGTTATCCCCTATCCCATCAAACATTGGTAGTTTATTTCCCGAGTTCCCTGTGCTTTTTTCCTCTACCCGCGGGGTCTCTTCCTCCCTCGCTTTCAATTCCATTATCCTAATGTGCTCCAACCTTTTACTCTCCTCCTCCCTTTTGAATTTCCGTTTTTCTCTTTCCTCATCTTCCTCCCTCCTCTTTCTATCTCTTTCCTCATCTTCCTCCCTCCTGCGCGCCTCTTGCTCGTTCTTCCTTCTATCTCTTTCCTCATCTTCCTCCCTCCTGCGCGCCTCTTGCTCGTTCTTCCTTCTATCTCTTTCCTCATCTTCCACCCTCTTGTACGCCTCTATAACCCATCTCTTTGCCTCCTCCCCTTCAAATCCCAGCTCCCGGGCACTTTGTCTCAGTTTTTCTACATTAGGCAATTCCATGTCGATGTTTCTATATTAGTAGTTACTCTACGGTCACAATCTCAAATTCGTCTACCGTCTTCCTATCGTTTTGTATTAGGGACCCAATATAACAATACTCAATCTACAAAATACTATCTCAATAATACAATTTGGGGATTCATCATATACAAATATATAATATATAATATCTAAAACATACTAATTTAATATTAGAAATTAAGTTGTACTTGCCTGTACGATAGAAATTACCACACAAATAGTACCCATACATAAGAAAAACACATTATACCAGGGCAGTATCAGTATCCATAGGCGAGAGAGTCACAAAGTCACCGCCTTCACTGTCACGTATTACTGAGGTTGTAACCTCGAAGTTGTCCAGGCTGTAGTCAGCTTCTGTGTTACTGTCTAAGTTAGTGTTCGTTATTCCTCCGATGCTCTTCCGGTGTAGTCAACTTCACCCTACTCCTCGCCAATAGTCCTAGTTAAGAAAAAAGACGGTTCCACACGTTTCTGCATTGATTACAGGAAACTAAACGCTATAACGATAACAGACGCAGAACCAATACCCAATCAGGAAGATTTATTTATTCAATTAGGACAAGCTAAGTATTTCTCAAAAATTGACTTAGTGAAAGGTTATTGGCAATTACCGGTAGAAATAAACTCGAGGAAATATACTGCTTTTCAAACTGACTTGGGATTGTATCAGTTTAAATACATGCCATTTGGGCTGTGTAACGCACCAGCGACATTCGCACGAGGCATGCGTCGAGTCTTAGGTGATCAAAAAAACGTGGTCAGTTTTTTTGATGACATTTGCGTGTTTGGAAGATCCATAACAGAACATAATCATACATTGGATCAGGTACTAAACAGATTGAAAACTGCGGGGTTGACAGCTAGGCCAACAAAAATGGAAATCGGGTTTTCAGAAATAGAGTTTCTGGGTCATATAGTCGGAGGAGGTACACAGAGACCTAACGCCAGTATAACAAGTAAAATATTAAATATCAAACCTCCGAACACCAAGAAACAAGTGAGGAGCTTATTGGGGCTGATCAGTTATTATAGAAAATTTGTTCCGGATTTCGCAGATATATCGGCCAGTCTATCAGATCTAACAAAGAAAGGAAAACCAGAAAAAGTACAATGGACTAGCACATGTAGAGAAGCACTAGAAAAGATCCAAAAGGCTCTATCTACACAACCAATCCTTATACTGCCAGAGATAAATCATGAGTTTGTAATCAGAACAGACGCGAGCGAGTCCGCTATAGGGGGATGCTTAATGCAAGAACGGGAGGGATTATTACACCCGATAGCGTACGTAAGCAGGAAACTATTATCCCGGGAGACCCGATACTCAGTAATTGAAAAGGAATGTTTGGGGGTAGTATGGACGATTACAAAATTCTCAAGATACCTTTTTGGTAATCACTTTACTATCGAGACGGACCACAAACCATTGACGGTGTTACAGACATCCAAGAGCATTAATAACCGCGTGGCACGATGGGCGTTAACATTACAAGAATACAAATTTACTATCAGACCGATCCCAGGGGCTGATAATACATTGGCTGACGTACTTAGCAGACAGTGGTAGTGGGACAGACAAAAGACTGATAGAAAATCACGGTCCCACTAATCCCACTAAGACTACCAGTATACTGACAGATTTTGTAGGGTTGAGTACAAGAATGATCAAAATAGCTAATAATTAAGCCTGGGACAATGACAAATGATTGTAGTTTCCCAAATTTTAGGGTACGCTCTTGGTAATGCTAATAAGAGTCGTTTCTTGTTTAGAATGGGAAATATACGAAATGTTCCACCATCAAAAACAATGACTATGATTTTTGATGCATACATTGAATTAACACGGAATTGGTATTGTGTCTTCTATGATGATGATAATTTGTTGAAAATTATGATGACTAATGATAATATTGTTGGGATTGAAGTTGGGGTCTGAGTGACCTTGTACCAGTATCATTGTGAAATGAAATAAAGTGGTTCGTATGTTCATGACAAATGTGTTGATCATATAAGAAATTTTGTGCACTGGAGACCTCAGTCCAAATTTTATGATAAGAGATGTTGTTATGATGATAATGTTTTGATTAGGATGATGAGGCTGCTATTTGTTGATAACTATGAGGAGTTATGATACTGTATTTTTGTATTTACTTGGGGGGTCTGAGCGACCATTTCCCAGTATTACTATTATATGAATTGATAAGACAATTCTTAGGTGCACGACACATTTTGATTATGTAAGCACAACATGTTTGGAGCCCTCGGGCATTTGGTATAACATTGATAATATGTATTTATTATATGTTATGATGATGAAATTTTTGATTCATGAAAATTTTGCCGATGACTATGTTATGATTATGAATATGATAATTTGTAACCCATTAACTGGTGGTTATAACTGGTCCCAGTAGGGGGGACGATAAATATACATACGAGATCCCGCTATGGGGACAGAAAACATACATAACATGTCCCATAAAGATACAGATGCAAGTATTAATGAAAAGGGACAGAAAATTGGGTGGATAGTGATTGTTGTGACACATGATTAGCAATTAAACCATTGAAGCATGACATTCAATGTTTGTGAGACATGTTGAGCAATTAAGTCACTGAACCATGACTTTCTTCGCTTGTAAAACATGGGGATCATCTAAATCATTGAACCATGAGATTCTTTGCTTGTGAAACATGGGTATCATTTAAGTCATTTAACCATACCAAGATTTTTTTTGTATGTGAAGAATATTAATACTTCAAATGTGACAAATTTTTTTTTAGTATATTGATGTATATATATCGTTATCATTTTGAGTAATAATAACCTTTGCTACCCTCGAAAGCGAGGTAGTATAGGACTAGACTCGTACGCAGGTACGAAAACCGGGTAGTTCCACAATGTAAATAAAACGATTCCTTATTATGTATTTGGGAATATACACCAGCTATTGTGAACTAATATTTTTTTGGAAGCTAGCATATTACTGGTGAAAATTCTGTATATAGTGCACATTGCAATTGTTGAATATTGTTAAAATAACTATATATTAATGAAATACCTGTGTGTGTAAGAATGGGATATATTATTAGTAGATCATGACACACCAAAACCTCAAGACCTTATGTTTATAAACTCGCGACATTCTTGCTAAGGTCGCTCGTGAGGAGGGGGGTGTTACGGTCAGATGTTGTGGTGTGGGGATGACTACGCATAAATGGGGTTGTGAACACTTGTCCTCGTGGAACGGGGGGGGCGGGTGAACTCAAGGTACGTGCAAGTTGTAATGAATTGACAGGACCACGGTCAAAGGGAGACATGGTGATTGACCCAGGGGCCAGTCAAAAACCAGTCGGACAAGACGGGGTATAAAATGGGTCACATTGTGTGTCGCTGTGAGATTGTTAAGTTGCCAAGTAGCAGACAGGTGAAAGACGTACGATAGAGTGTGGAGTTTGTGAACGTAGTCCAATCCGGTCAAGCTGGGCCGAGGACTCTGGATGGTATGACCATCAACTGTAAACTGCCAATTGTACTGTACCATAAATATGTTCAAAGCTTCTGGATGTCATTAAACTTATGTTGAAAGAAAACAACCCAGCGTTGCTAAGTCTTTTACCCGTCTACGTGGTAAATATCTGTGGCTAAGGGGGAACCTCAACCCCTAGACAACGACTCTGCCACAGCATCTTGCCGAAAAGTTTGTTGTTTTGATTTGTCTATTTTTCTTCAGGCCTAACTCATATCCTGTTTAAGTCTTTACAAAATAGTTGGAGTTGACTTTAAATTTTTTAAAGTCTCCAGTGATTGGGGGGAGGTCTTTCAAAGCTACACACGCTAACAAGTTGCTGTTTTTAAATTATAACGCCTCAAATATACTTTAAAAGCATAATTAGCCCCTTTAAAAATTCATCATAATGTTAAAAATAATAGTTTTTAAAAATTATCCAAGAAGAGCGCGCGTTGCTAATTTGAATCGTAGGGTATGTGTAGCGAGCGGGGTAGTAATGGGGGAGTGTTGGAGTTCCCCCCCCTTTTTTTTAGAACTGTTTCTTTATCTACAAGACGCCCCTGTCAAATGTTTCACTTATTATCTGATTTGAGCCCTACATCATTTTCACAAACAAAACAAAAAAAAACAAAAACAAAAAAATGATGGTAAAACAGTAACGCAGCAAAAGGGTGCCGAATTGAGGTTCACAGTGACACATTATAAAAATTGAAAGAGGATAAGATATTAAACTTGGTGTCTGTGGGGAGGCGCCAATTTTATACTTTGTCCACGGGCGCAAAATATCCTAGCTACGCCTCTGCGTTAAAACGTCGACTCTTGTTGCAGAATGCAGTGAAAACTGTCATCCCCACATCGGTCGGTGTCATCGGTGCAGTAAAGGAAACTATGGGGAGAACTGCAATTTACGTGATTTTTCCATGCTGCAGAAATCTCATTCAAGCTGAAACGGTTTTTTTAAAATTAAAAAATCATATTAATACTGGAACCTTTTTAATGTTGTACATTTAAGCTTAATGGCTTGGCTGTCGTTATTTTGAAGCACTGAAAGCAAAATGGAAAACAGAAACGCAAAAAATATGTGATAATCATCATTCAGTGCACTGCAAATAAGTTTTACTTTTGTTTCTGTCGGTAGGGAGGATCGACGTGACTAAAAAAGTATTGCATTTAAATAGAGTAACGTATATTACTATATCAGTGCAAATCTTTTACTTTTAAAAAAAATGAATAACGTGAACTTTTTGATGCACGTATATTAATGGAACCTACCTATATTCATAGCTATTAAGTAAAGTGCTCGGGAGTAATACATTAATTTTGGAAAAATATTTGTTGAAATAAAAGAGAAATGCCGGTTAAAAGGGGTTGGTAGAGGTAGAGAAAAAGAGACAGAGAGCATTAACTTTCGCGTTAAGGAAATAGATGCGAGATAGAGGACGTGTAAACGGGCAAACCGTGGAGAGATGAAGCCCGGGGTGAAAAAAAAGAGTGAGAGTGCTTTAAGTCACCCCAAAATAAAAGTTAATTTACACCTATCCAGGGTCTACCAAGCGCGAGAATGTTCTAATGGAAACATTAGAGTCCCCTACGACCACAAAAAGAGGTTATGGGACTAAGAACTCAAAAACTTCTCTAAGTTTTTCATAAAGCACACACACACACACAAATACGTATCTTGAAGGACGCGTATATTTTAAAGGCCAGTGAGAGATAAGTGCCTGTCCTCTATATAGTATTCCTCTATCGAGCATTGTACTTGTCACAGCTGTTCAATTAAAACCCCGAAATACAAAATCTTACAGCCGGCTAATTTGTCGACTTTTTCCGCAGACTGTAACAAAAACTGCACCAATCAGACTTGTCAACAGGACACTGGTCGGTGTTTAGAATGTCTTGACGGTCTGTACGGAGTTGACTGCAATTTACGTGAGTTGGCGATACGATAAAACACATAAGTCTGTACACATCTTTATATGAGGTTTGCAACTTGTTTTTGATGATGAGACGCTCGGGGTTCTCGCGACATTCTCTTTCATTCAAATATGAAACTGTATGATTTTCATATTTCAAGAATGGTAACGTTAAATCTTCCCATTAGTTTTCGAAAAAAATATATATATTTTTTTATATCTCAATACGATTATGAATTTACGTATATTGCAAATATGCCTAAATAGTACTAAATGCATATATGAAGACTGCTGAAGTTTTGTGTGTGTTTTTTTTTGTGTGCTTTTTTTTTCTTTAAAAATAACTTATATTCATTATCAAAAGAAGTGGTCAAATGACCTAATGTCTCAGCACACAGAAATAAGCCTATGACTATGATGATTGCTTTCTTCTACCGCCCTAAAACTATCCATGCTAAACTACAGCATGCTCGTTACACTATGATGGTAACAAAAAATACTCTCTCAAATAAAAATGGCCTTAACTTTTTCTTAAATTTGTCTTTATTTCGGAAAACTGTTCCACAATTTTGGTTCAGCCGATTCAAAGGAGCGCACACCAAGGGACTTCCACTTCCTCTTGTTTCCATGCCACTGCGGGAACTTTCAGAGAGGAACCACGTAGAGGAACCCATCACCTTTAGATATACATGTTCCAATGTTAATTTTTTTTAAATCCCTTATATTAACTTCACCACCGTCTTTAGACTATAAATCCCTTATATATGAGACATAACTAAAAGTATTGATGTTCAAACGCGACAAATATTTACAGACTGAATCTGTCTTAACTCCCCTTTGCTTTATAACCCAGGGGGGGAGGTCTGGTCACCGATCGCTGGACCGAGCTAGGCGTGACATTTAAAATGTAAACAAAAGCACCCCGGTACATCGCGTCAACGCGTGAACTGAGCTGTCACGTGAAAAAAAAACAATAACAAACTGTGAAATTGAATTACATACCCCGTATAGAGATAAACTAAAAATGCATTAATTTAATTACGGTACGTTCAATCGACCTAAATTTTGATACGATGCATTGTTAGGTGACACGAGTCTATGTGCCAAATTTCAGCTCGATGGCATCACGGGAAGTGGGTCATTTTTTTACTTTTGTTTTTCCGCCAGCCCAAGACAGAGAGAGAGAGAGAGAGAGAGAGAGAGAGAGAGAGAGAGAGAGAGAGAGAGAGAGATACGGCGGTGAAGTTAATATAAGGGATTTTAAAATGGCACACTTCCCGTGACGCTATCAAGCTGAAATAAATTTTGCACATAGACTCGTGTCACCTAACAATGCATCGCATCAAAATTTCAGATCGATCGAACGATTAATGCATTTTTAGTTTATCTCTATAAGCTATATGTAGCGGTCGCTATTGTTTACATTTTACGGGTCACTTGACTTCACGCCAGCCATCGATGACCACATCTCGTTTTTAAACACCAGGAGGAGTTCACTCAGTTTCAGGCTATAAATGTTTGTCGCAATGGAACATAATCAATACTTAAAGTTCTGTCTCATACATAAGGGATTAATATTCAAAAACTTTGTTTTTACGGGGTTGTTTAATTCAAATACTATGGCGTTGATCCGTTCATGCAGCCATAAGATAGCGGCAGAATGCTGTGGTCTTTTCTCTCATCCACGGGAAGCCAATGTTGATCCCAAACTGCCAGTTTGATTTGGTCTGACTTTCTCAACCCCCAAACTATCCTCGATGCAGTATTTAGTTTTGCAATTAATGTAGTCTCTTTAACTGGTTCTTTCTCGCCTTCCAAAACTTATCTTTGTCAGTTTAGTGACCACTTCTCCAATGCTTCTCAGCTAGACGTCGAATCAACTTCGCTTTCTGATCTGTGGTAGTGAAGCAATGGGAATCTGATCTGTCAATAAGAAACTTTTTAGACATTGTGCATTGAGAAGCAGGGCTGTCAATATTGTTTTTAAAAAATCTGCCCAGGTACCCGTCCAAATTTCTAACGGGTACCCGGGTCACCCGTTCGAAACGTCGCATAATTTTTCCCTTCATGACCGCTATAAAATGCAACCTAGCCACCATCCTTGCACCTCATTTCACATAGTAACCAAGGTGGTGTTTCCAGTAACATGCTACAGTATACCCTCACCTATTTGCGGTTCCTTATTCGCAACCCCGCATAATCGCGGGTTAGGCTCTTAACCCTATCGCATCGTACATACTGTAATATTATTACCAGAACTGTGCTTGCTGTAATTATATGTCTTTGCCTTTAAATTTGTTATATTTTCTGTCAATTCTAATACATATGTTGTACGCATAGAAAATAACTTTACGATACAATAATACAGTATGGGCAACTGTTATGCGTTGTTAATGTCCTCCTGTACTTAACTTTTCTTTCTGATTAAATTATTTTTGCAGTACAAACTTAAAAGGTGTTTACATTATCATTACTACATTGGTGGAACTGCATGCAATATTATCAAATTATTACCTTATTAATGGTTAAGAGTGTCTTTGTAAAGTGTTTGGCAAGCATTTAGTACCGTCTATAATATCATGGCGTTTTAAAAATGCATCCAATTTCGCGGTTTTTCTCTATTCGCCCGGGGGGGGGTAAAGAACGTAACCCCCGCGAGTACCGAGGGAATAGTGTATTGTTCACGATACTGGGTAGAGCAGCAGTTGGTTTATCAACATCCAAGTGGCGTTTGATCGCGCTGGTGTTGCCGCCCTTCGACGACAAAATTTCATCACAAAGTTTGCATTTTGCCGTGTCTCTGTCAACTAATTTGGCGTGATTCCACACGGCCGACATCTTACCCATCTTACACTGTTAGTAACTATTTAATTTATTAAATTTAAAAACTGACAACAGTTTTTGGGCTAGGGGGCCGTCCATAAATGACGCCACGCGATATTGGCCGATTTTTCACTCCCCCTCTCCCCCTTCGTCATGCGTCGTCACAAAAACTCCAATATTATGTCACAAAGCTTTGCGCCCCCACCATAAAAGCTGTAGGTAATCCCTTATTTTAGCGCATTTTATATTTCAAGTCATCAAAAAAAATGAAATTTATACTTACTTTTTTAACTATTATCATGAAATCTATTTCACAATTAAAACATTATTTTTTTCTTGAAATAAAATTACTATTTTACGATTTGTACGCAATAATAAAATAAAAAACGTAAAAAACGTGGTTTATGTACGAGACATAACTAAAAGAATGTTCATTATAATACGCAGCGCAAGACCATCCAAAAACACAAAATTGCAGTTGTGTCGTAAAACATGTTTAATATAATGCGAACCGATCAGGAATATGTTTATAAAAAGTGTTGTCAATAAAATACGCACCTTATTGCGCGACAGAAAGGTTGTTCAATATAATGCGCACCGCGACACTCTATCTCAAAAAATAACATGATACATAGAGATAAAGAAAATAATTTTAAAATTCAATAATTTAATTACGGTACATGCAATCGATCTGAAATTTGATACATCGTTTTTATCATCGGCACAAAACTGTCTGCAAGCAATCAACCAGACACTATGAGTTAATATAAAGTATTTAATTTTTAAAAAACGCAAAAACGAAGTTTTTGACTATAAATCCTTTATGTACGAGACATATCTAAAAGAATGTTCATTATAATACGCAGCGCACGACCATCCAAAAATACAAAATTGCAGTTGTGTCCCAAAACATGTTTAATATAATGCGCACCGATCAGGAATAAATAATATAATAGTCCAAGTCACTCACTCATTGGATGTGGAACTCTGAGGAACGATGTACAACAGTCTATAGCAGTTACAAAATCGTGTGGTGATTAGCACTGTAAAATAATTTTATCTGACGTCATTGTTTAATCTTATATTTTTAAATACAATGTGTGCATCGGTGCGCAAAATGATTATAAATTAAAGATGCGCTTTAAAAAAAAATATGACGTCATTGTTTTAGCTCATATTTTAATTTTGGAAAAGGGAACAATGTAAAAAGAATATTGGATGATGGTTAATTATAAAATACTTTGTGTACATTCCAGGAATTTTAATATTTCGTATTTATCAAAAAAGGATAAGTTACTTGGGCTTTTGACAAAAAACATTTCAGAAATTTCAATATTTCTTATTTATCAAACAAGGACAAGTTAGTTGGGCTTATGAAAAAGGTGGGCGCCATATGCGTCCTAAAAAAAGTGGGCGCGCAGGCGCCACGGCGCCACAGCACAACCTAGTATGTTTATATATAGTGTTGTCAAAATGATAAAATACGCACCTTATTGCGCGACAGAAAGGTTGTTCAAAATAATTCGCACCGCGACACTCTATCTTGAAAAATAACATGATACATAGGAATAAATAAAATAATCTAAAAATTCAATAATTTAATTACGGTACATGCGATCGATCTGAAATTTTGACACGTCGTTTTTATCATCGCAACGTAACTGCCTGCAAAATTTAAGCTCTCTAGCTTACGAGAAAGTGCGTTAAAATAGATACAAAATTTTGGCGGCAAGCAAGTAAACAATCAATCAAACAGAAACCAAGAGTTAATATAAAGGAGTTAATTTTTTTAAAACCTTTTTAAAAAACAGGTTTTTTACAATAAATCCTTTATTTACGAGACATAACTAAAAGAATGTTCATTATAATACGCAGCGCAAGACCATCCAATAATACAAAATTGCAGTTGTGTCGTAAAACATGTTTAATATAATGCGCACCGATCAGGAATATGTTTATAAAAAGTGTTCTCAATAAAATACGCACCTTATTGCGCGACATAAAGGTTGTTCAATATAATACGCACCGCGACACTCTATCTCAAAAAATAACATGATACATAGAGATAAATAAAATAATCTAAAAACTCAATAATTTAATTACAGTACATGCGATCGATCTGAAAATTTTGATACATCGTTTTTATCATCGGCACGAAACTGCCTGCAAAATTTCAGCTCGCTAGCTTACGAGAAAGTGGGTTAAAAATCGATCCAAACTTTTGGAGACACGCAAGCAAGCAAACAGAAACCACGAGTTTTAAAGGATTTTAAAATGTGTATATTTCACTATCTTCTGTGACTAACGGCGCCATTGTTGTTGTTGGAAGTCAGCTTTTAAAAACCTTTTTCTAAGTTAAAAACCCCTTTAAACCCAACAAAACACACGAAAAACTAATTTGTAAAGCATTAAATACTTTTTTATATCTGATTTAAGTGTTTAAATTAGTAAAAGTAACTTATTTATTTATTTTGTTCTAAAATTTTTAAATACGCTATAATAAGGGATTACCAAAGCTTTATTTTCTATTTGAAAAAGAGCGTGTTTCAAATCACATTATTGTCATCTAATTATGTATTTAGTGTAAGTGTAAGGCTGTACTCTAATATTGTAACACGCACGAATCCCATGTAAAACGTCATAAAACAAATTGTAAGAAATCAAATAGTAGAACTTTTATTTACAATTGCGATTTTTTATCCGACGTCTCATTTCTCAAACACCCCCCTCCCACTCGTCACTCATCGTTACAAATGTGTGCCCCCCTCCCCCTCGGTGAATGACGTCATTTATAGCAGACCCCTAGGCAAGCACGTGTCAATGCACACAAGAAGCACAATCGAATGGAAAGGGTGCGGGTTATAGAAGTGGAGGGAGGAGAGAGGGTAGAAACAAAATTGGCTAGTCTCAATCGGTAACTCAATAACGGCGTATTTCAAAGCAAAGTTAGTGTCAAATAATGGGTGTTTTTATTTTTAAAAAAACAGCACAGCCTCGTTCATTGCTATGCAGTCCATCTTTATTTTCGGCAGAGGAGTTTTGTTTTCCTTATATGGTTAATTCAAAGAACCAAAGCCTTTTTGAGTTTGTGATTTCTGTTTCATGTTCAGAGAAAAAAAGATGTATCAAAATACATTGTAGTTAGTCGGGACTGTATTTTATTTCCCGCTGACAGATATTTTATCCTTATGTGTACTTCACACCATGTATTTAAAACAGAAATTTTCATTAGATAAATTGTTTCGCGAACCGCAATATAAACACAAAAAAGCCGCATGGGAGAGGGAGTTTGGCCTCCGTTAATATAGACATTAAAGCCACATTTTCACGGGCACCCGAGCGCAATTTTACTACCGGGGTAAAAGCATGGCAACGGGTACGCTGGTTCCCGGGTGCCCGTTGACAGGCCGATTATCCAGAAGAGAAGTTAGATTTCTGTTTTAGAGGAGGACTAGCTGGTCAAAATCATCATGGGTTATTTCACCAAGTCAGTATCAGAAACATTGTCTCGAAAAGAATAAATGTCGACACTCTTTAAGTGCCACACTTGAAATATCTTCCTCTGGGCAACAGGCCCAACTACACAATACATTCATCGAACAAGAGTTCTTCCCCATTTGAAGTTTGAACAAACACCATGTTGATCGTGATAGTAGCCAATCTAAGATATGGCAATGGCCATCCGTCAGAAATGTTTTTGAAGCATGTTGCTCTAGATTAGCAGAGTCAAATATATGTGTTAAAAGACGAGTGTGTCTGCTGTCCGGATTATCCCAGTGAAAATTAAAGTCACCCATGATGAGAATATTTTGTTTATTAATGAAGGATACGAGTTTTCCAAGGTAATCGTGAAAACATATTGTATTTGAGCTTGTTAGCAGCAGAAGGCGGTGTTACGTTTAAAGCGAAAGTTCGTTGTGTGTGTTTGCCGTGATATTTCACGAGGTCAATGCTTTCAAATGACGTTTAAGTAATCACATTTAACAGTTTTACAGTAATTGAGGATCAATGGATTACATTCAACTTCCCACCTGTGTGGCCTGAACACAGAGGACGGTTAACAAAAACATAGCCTGCAGGTCCATGTCCTTAATTGCTGGTTCATCCCCACGTACATGAAGTCATGTTCCAGTCCAGTGATCACCATAATATCTAGTCGCTTCTAAGTAATGAGGTCATTGATAAGCAGTGCTTTCTCCACACGAAAGGGACCAATCTTGAGTCGTGACATCACCCGTCCTATGACACGGTACCATCCTAGAAGCTGACTTGCTTGATCCAACCCTTCCTTCTTCCCCAGGAAAACCTCTAGCTCTAGCTGATTTTTTTTAAACAAATTTTTCGGCGTTGTGTAATAACCGCACTGCTTAGAGAATGTCTAACAGGGGAGCACAGCTTACGCAGCGAAGTGGCTAAGTAGTGGATTGTGCAATAACCGCACTGCTAAGAGGATGTCTAACAGGGGAGCACAGCTTACGCAGCGAAGTGGCTAAGTAGTGGATTGTGCAATAACCGCACTGCTAAGAGGATGTCTAACAGGGGAGCACAGCTTACGCAGCGAAGTGGCTAAGTAGTGGATTGTGCAATAACCGCACTGCTAAGAGGATGTCTAACAGAGGAGCACAGCTTACGCAGCGAAGTGGCTAAGTAGTGGATTGTGCAATAACCGCACTGCTAAGAGGATGTCTAACAGGGGAGCACAGCTTACGCAGCGAAGTGGCTAAGTAGTGGATTGTGCAATAACCGCACTGCTAAGAGGATGTCTAACAGGGGAGCACAGCTTACGCAGCGAAGTGGCTAAGTAGTGGATTGTGCAATAACCGCACTGCTTAGAGGATGTCTAACGGGGGTAAATAGCTGACACGATGAAGTAGCTGAGTGGTGAAGACGTGTCTTTATTACACATTTCTTATCCGAACAAAAATAGGTCCAGACAGACACTATTCAGTGATCAGTGGGCTGGAACACTGTTCACCAACAACTTTGTAAAGAAATACACACTGCTCAGATTTGCATAACATTGTGATGTTGTGAGTGAAAATTTCCTGTCACTGAACACAGTTACTGATACTCAGATTGGATAAACACAGAGAGGTACAACAAATTTTTAGAATTTTTCAAAATATAGTGCTTCGAAATGTCAAGCAGAATCTTAGGAATAAATCTATCCAAATTTCCAAACAGTAAAAATGTGTGTTAAAAAGGTTTAATGTGAGAGTTTTCATTGCTAATTCACTACACATTTTTAAATTATTTTTTTTTATCCCGAGCAATGTTTCCTCTTAGTTTCGTTGGTTCATCTGAAAAAAAAATAAATAAATAAATAAAATAATAAACACGTGTGCAGAGTTGTGCAGCTTTTATTTTTTCTGTGCAAAAATTGTACATACCACAAACACATATATCTTATCATTATCAAACTTTTCAACGCGGTAACTCTAAACTGCTGCGCGGGGTCTGGCAGAAAGTTGCGCAGTCACCAAGCTGCGGCGCAGCCACCAAGCTGTGCAGCTTAGAAGGAACGTTGGCAATAAGTGAAAACATTTTTTTGCTGAGGTCTATTCTTCAATAATTATTCATTACATGAATATCTGAAAATTTCTTCTTACATTTCAAATTTGTTTTCACTTTATCCTATAAATTATTTTTCAGGCTGCGGCGAAAACTGTACTGATGGGTCATGTGACAGATATACTGCTGAATGTGTGATAGGCTGCAAACCAAATGTTTTTGGGACATTTTGTAACATAAGTAAGACACATGTTTATAGCATACGTGAAATTTAAAAACACACAAATCAACATTAAAAAAATGATGCTTAAAAAGTGAGGAATCTAAATTGTCACGGTGACATAGGATGTCAAATTCATTCTTCCAGTACTGAATTGTCTCTCTAGCATTGGCTGTCAAATTCATACTTTCAACACTGAATTGTCCCTCTAACATAGGCTGTCAAATTCATACTTTCAGCACTGAATTTTCCCTCTAATATTGGCTGTTAAATTCATACTTTCAGCACTGAATTCTCCCTCTAGCATTGGCTGTCAAATTCATACTTTCAGCACTGAATAGTCCCTCTAGCATTGGCTGTCAAATTTATACTTCACAGCATGTGATCGGTGTGTTGAGAACGCGTGCAACCATTCGACCATGGAGTGCACAAAAGGATGCAAGAATATGCTGGTTGGATGGTTTTGTAATCTGAGTGAGTGCTGTATGCATTATATGATGTATGCTTTATATGATGTATGATTTATATGTTGCATAAAATTCGTTTAACAATATTTTTGTATAAAATAATTTTTAAATATCACAACAAAAAAAAGAATTAGGTATTTTTAAGCAACCTCGAAGTGATGGTAATAGTTATAAACAAGAAGTAAACAGATATACTGAAATTAAGTTTAAATTTTAATATGTTTTTAAAAAACTGAAATATTTTACCCAAAAAATATAGAGATATAAAATGAACAAAAAAACTTTCTTAAAAGAATGAGGCCCAGCTGCAGTGAGGAATGTAGAATCTCGCATGAAAAAGCAGAAAATAATTTTTTAGTCACAAACTAAGTAACAGTCACACAGGGGGACTCAGAACTCTAAGTTTTATTGATGTTTATTGTGATCGAATGTGGGATTTAATGTGAGATATAAAATTTGATCAACTAACACAAAAGTTCTGAGTCTACTAAGTGTGACTACAAGGCTGCGAAACATAAAAAACAAATTTGTATGAATATTAATAAACAGTAAAAGTTTCACAACTTTGATCATATAAATTCTACTATCACATTAATTAGAAATATTTATCTATATGTAAGAGAATAGTTGCAATGAGAAATGATTTGTGATGGGCGCCCCACGCTTGTATGTTCACCGATTTCACCTGTTTTCGTAGAAAAATTTTATTTTCTTCTTTTTAGTGAACTTTCTATATGTAAATAAAAGCGTGTCCTTTTTTAAAAAAGATTTTTTTACATTATTTTATTTATTATATACTTGCTTTCGTGTCTGTCTGTCCGCAGTTTTTTAAATTTGCCAACGTAACATTAAACCACTTCTGATAGTCCTAGAGAGCTCAAAATTTTACCACAGATTGATCTTGGATGACAATACATTGTATCAAAATTTCAGATCGATCAAATCTACCGTTATTAAATTAATGCATTTCTTAGTTTATCTTTATATAAGCCTCTGTACCCGCCTGCCGTAGTTTAATTGCACGTGGCGAGTTCACCCATTGACCTCATGGCTTTGTTATTAAACCTTGGGTGGGCGCTGATGAGGTGTTTGGTAAAAATAAATATAGGTTTAAAAAAATATTTAAAAAAACCACGTTTTTATTAGTGGACTAAAAAGGATAAAATAAATAAATATAAAAAAATGATTTTTAAAAACCACGTTTTTATAAGTGGACTAAAAAGAAGAAAAAAATTTAAAACTTATAAGTTCAAGTACTTCGATTTAATATGACTAAAAACGTCTGTCCTGTCCGTGACGCTACTAATTTTAGAAAGCAGCGCACCAAATTGCTGCAACAAAAATAACTCTTTTCGAACGTCCGCATAAAATTGTGCAATATGAAAATAGGTGAATAAAATAAAAAATAAATAAAATAAGTGAAAGTTCTGTATTACATTATTTTGTTTATTCTGATGTGTATTTTTCAAAATAAATAGATTTCAGCTGAAATGTATTTATTTTGAAAACTTCCGTCATTTTTTACGGGTAATACACTAGTTTTAATATACATGTAATACCAATGGCTAAGCAAATACTCGGCTTTACCAAGGTTCAAATTTGAAAGGTACAAGTAAGAAAAACATTTTAAACTTATGCATATTACTCATAAATACTTTGCTTATGTACTATTCAGATGTAAAAACTGCTTCCCAATTGTTAAGAAATGTAAAATTTAGATTTACTATTTATAAACATTTATTTTAAGTCCAGACAAACATGTAAAAGATGTGGTAATGAAGAAGGTACTGAGAGGCGCAAAAGCATTTTTAAAAATATAAGAAGTTTAATAAAATTTAATCAAATGACCTTTGTTGCTTCCGTTGTCAGGTGCCCTGTTTCAATTTAGTTTCAATGTTTTTTAAACATGATTTTGTTTAAACTTTCTTTTTCTCCGTCAGCGTGTAGTAACTGTGCTAAGGACGACAGCTGCCACCTAGACCTTTTGGCGTGTGCATCCGTCGCGAATGGTAAAAGTTTATTGTTCTCATACATAAAAAATATTTTTAAAAGTTTTATTGAAAAGCCGAATGTGGTGAGGGATGTTTCCAGCCATCAATCCAACAGCAGAGAAACACCCAAATCTTAAACCAAAACATAAAGCAAGGAAACCACCGAATACCGAACCCTAAAGCAAACAGCCGGATCTCAAAACAAACCCTGCAGACAAACAACCTAATCTCAAATCGAACCCAATAGCATACAGACAGCCGAATCTGATGACGAAGCATACGGCATACTAACAATTGATCTACAGCGGATAATCAGGCCAAAGACTAGCCAAGCCCTTGAAAGTCATATTTTCTCAAAGGTCACAAATGACCAGAAAACAAACGTCCATTGTCCAGTAAATCCCACAAATAGATTTTGTCCAATTTCTAGCCTATAAACAACCCAAAATAATATACTCTTTGCTGTAACACCTCTGTTTGAAGGGAAGGTCACAAAACAGCTCTTGTGCTCTTTGTCCAACCAAACGCCTGAAACATACATTCTGTCCAACGTCTACACAAGATGACAATTTTTTTTTAATCATGCGATCGTGACACCATGGAACATGTAGTCAAACAAACAAAACAGAAATAAACTGGAAGTTTGTATGTGTGTGTGGGGTGTGCTCATTGCTAGCTGTTTCTACATGTTCTTTACATTTATTTCACTGTACTGTTATCTGCTAGTCGTAAGCACATCAGACTTCTATTTTAATATATCTATAAGAATAGTTACACAATCTCCAATTGTGCATTGAAGTTTATGAAAGTGAGTTTATCCAGTGAAGTGAACTGCAGTAGACGAACACGGGATCTAATCTGAGTGGCTAATTAAAATATTTTTAAATAACTTAATATTGTTCCAATACATATGTCTTGGTGTGTCTTGTTTTATAACGATTGGGGCGGGCGGGATGGACGTTTAAAAGTAAATCATCAGTATTACCAGGAGTCGGTCAGTATTACCAGGAGTCGGTCAGTATTACCAGGAGTCGGTCAGTATTACCAGGAGTCGGTCAGTATTACCAGGAGTCGGTCAGTACTACCAGGAGTCGGTCAGTATTACCAGGAGTCCGTTAGTATTACGAGAGTCGGTCAGTATTACCAGGAGTCCGTTAGTATTACGAGAGTCGGTCAGTATTACCAGGAATTGGTCAATATTAGCAGGAGTCGAGCAGTATTACCCGGAATTGGTCTGTATTACCAGGAGTCGGTCACTATTAACTGGATTCAGTCAGTATTACCAGGAGGCATCGGTCATATATTAACAGGAATCGGTCAATATAACCTGGAGTCTGTCAAAATTACCAGGAGTGGATCAGTATTATCAGGAGTCAGTCAGTATTACAAGGAATCGGTCAGTATCAACAGGAGTCTGTCAATATTACTAGGAGTGGGTCAGTATTACATGGAGTAGGTCAGTATTACCTGGAGTCGGTCAGTATTACCAGGAATCGGTCAATATTACCAGGTTTGGGTCAGTATTACCAGAAGTCGGTTAGTATCACTAGAAATAAGTTGCAAAAAAAAATCAAGTTGAACTTGAACTAGGTTTCTCCTTTTTAAATCCCTTATATTAACTTCGCCGTCTCTCTCTGTAGGTCTGTCGTCATCTATCTCTGTCTTGGGCGGGCGAAAAAAAAAGTAAAAAATGACCCATTCCCCATGATCCGATCGAGCTGAAATTTGGCACACGGACCCGTCTCATCTAACAATGCATCGTATCAAATTTTCAGATCGATCGAACGTACCGTAATTAAATTAATGCATTTTTAGTTTATCCTTATATAACGAATGTAATTCAAATTCTCTGTTTGTTGTTTTTTTCCCACGTGAGAGTTTGAGTTGACGCGTTGACGTGACCCATCGAAGTACCGGCGTGCTTTTGTTTACATTTTACGTGTCACGCTGAGCTCGGTCAAGTGATCGGTGACCAGACTTTTATCCTCTCCCCCCCCCCACGCCCCCCCACCCCCAGGGTTATGAAGCAAAGTTGAGTTAAGACTGATTCAGTCTGTAAATATGTGTAAATACTTTTAGTTATGTCTCATATATAAGGGATTTATAGTCAAAAACGTTGTTTTTACGGGTTTGTTTTTTAAATCCCTTATATTAACTTCACCGCCGTCTCTCTCACTCTCTGTCTTGGGCACCGCGGAAAATTAGAAGTCAAAATTAACCCACTTTCCGTCATGCCATCGAGCTGAAATTTGGCACACGGACCCGTGTCACCTAACAATGCATCGTATCAAAAATTCAGATCGATCGAACGTACAGTTATTAAATTAATGCATTTATAGTTTATCTATATAAACTATATGTAGCGGTCGCTATCGTTTACATTTTACGGGTCACTTGACTTCACCCCAGCCTTCGGTGAACACATCTCGTGTTTTAACCAGGTAAACCGACATGCTTTTGTTTACATTTTGCGTGTCACGCTGAGCTCGGTCCAGCGATCGGTGACAAGACCGTTCCCCTCTCCCACCCCCACCCGGGTTAAAAGCAAAGGGGAGTTAAGACAGATTCAGTCTGTAAATATTTGTCGCATTTGAACATAATCAATACTTTTAGTTATGTCTCATATATAAGGGATTTATAGTCAAAAACTTCGATTTTTACGGATTTGTTTATTATTTTCTTCATTTTCAGAGAACAGTTTTAATTTTCGGATCTACCTCATGTACTTCATCCTCTTCTTTTTCGTGACGCTCAACGCACTGGGCATCCTCATGAGGAGAACAGACGTCCGCAGGCGCCGCCGGGCCAATCCTGTCGGAGGGTAGTGAAGATTCTGGACCTTCATTCAAATCTGTGTCCATTCAGGGAAGCGGGGAGAAGGTGGGGGGGGGGAGTATCCTCTCTGGGAAAAGTCGACGCGGCCAGTGAATGGTTGCTTAATTGAAGATGTTTGATTTTAAAAAGAAATATTTAAACTTAAGAGTGTTTTATGTTTTCTTTCATGGTCGTAGAGTTTTTTTGTTTGTTTTTTTGTTTCTTTAACGCTAAGTTATTTGATGACGTAGAAAAGAACAACTAAAGATTTAAAGTTTACTTTGTGCATGTCTTTTTAAAATATATATATGCTTGTTTTTGGTAGTTATAACGTCATTCGCTGTCATTTTATTACCACGTTTTTATTAACTCACTTTCGTTCCTGTTTGTCCACAATTTTTCAAATCTGCCAACGTAATATTAAACCACTTCTGATGGACCTAGAGATCTCAAAATTTTACCACAGATAGATCTTGGATGACAATGCATTGTATCAAAATTTCAGATCGATCAAATGTACCGTTATTAAATTATTGAACTTTTTAATTTATCTATATATAAGCATATGTATTATCCGTCTGCTCTTGTTTACATTACATTAACGTGTGGAGTTCACACCAACCCCGACCACGTCAACCATGTTTAACATCAAGGGCAGATCAGTCATTTCCAGTCTGTAAATGTTTGTGGGGCAATGCGTATTATATTTGAACATAATCAATACTTCAAAACTTATCATAGCATACACTTAGACTAAAAATAATAAAATAAATAGAAGTAAAAAAAGATATATTTTTAAAAAACATGTTTTTATAAGCGGGACTAAAAAGAAGAATTATTTTTTTTAATTCACAGATTTGTGAAGGAAAAATCTTTTTCTTGATTGATTTCCAATTCTCCACCCTGTTCCTCTCTCTACCTTCTGGATATTTATTTCCTTTAGTGTATATTTTTCATCAAGTGATTTATCAAATTAATATCAAGGCGAATTTAAAAAATACTTGGCAGTTTAAAGGCAATTAAAATGAGCGAGGAAATAGACCGTTTTAGTTTTAGATTATGTTGTATTCCGTGTTCCTTGTCATTACAATAATATTACTTTAGCGTTGAAATTAAACATATTTTTATAGTTTTGATAGAGATGAGAATGATTTCCGAAATAGTTTTAAGTGTGCAAAGGCACAATAATAAAATATAGTTTGCGATAAATAACTCAGCGCGAAAAATAATTAACGATAGTATATTTTGTATTTCACAATTACTAAAGGAATATTCAAGTTTTCTAGAAATGGGAAACACTAGACATTGGCCTTTTATATAACCGGAAACGATGCTCAGAAAGATGTGAAGGCGACCTTAATGCACAGTGGCTTACTTGGTTGGCAGTTTAACTTGAGGAGGGTCTACGAAAATAGAATGCCAAGGGCCTACGAAGACCTTCAAACGATCCTTCATGAAAAGTTAACTTAGACATTATTAGGTGGTATCATCATGTCAGCGCCAAGAGATCAACTTTGGCGATGCTCAAAAATATGGATCTCGTTGAGAGAGAAACGGACAGAGTACCCCCAGAAATGACTAGCCGCTATTGGAAGTGTGTGAGTGTTGACATGTAGCTCCTTGGTTTTATGAACAAAGATAACATTTGATAAATAACGTTTGGATTGACAGGCCCTACTATCAGTGGCGTAGCGAGGGGGGAGCAACGGGGGGGGGGCTAATGCCACGGGCGTCAATTTGTTAGGGGCGGCAAATTTCTCGTCGTTAATTAGCTTCTAAGAATGAAAATTTTATTAGAAGAAAATAAGACCGAACTAGACAAAAAATAAATTAATAAAGGAACCATCCTAAATTATGTGAACGTTTATATATATTAGCGCTGGTACTGATTTTGTTGTTGTTCGATTAATCTTTAAAAATTAATCGATTAATTTTTTATTAATTATATTTTATATACCGCATATAAAATGAAACTGATGTGCTGGTACCTATAACTGATTTCCGCTTGTCAGCCACTCATCTTTTAAAAGCAAACATTTGCTTTAACTATAAATGCAGCGAGGTTGTGAGAGTGTCCAAAATATTAACATTAACTTGTCCAAACTAGACACGGAACTTACATCAAAATAGAGACGATACGTAAAGGGAGAGTGACTTAAACGAAAGTAAACTATTGGGAAAAATTTGTTAGCGTACTTAAAGGGCTTAGGCTATTCTCCTGAAGCATGTATGCAAATGTCTTTTGATTTTGTGGGATAAATATAAAAATCGAATAAAAAAGATAAACTATTTTAAAAAAGAACAACAATTCTTTGTTGTAAAAGAAAAAAAAACAAAGTGGCAAGAAGTTCTTATTAGAATGCTTGACATTATTAAATCCTGGCAAAATAGAATTAGGCTTTTTGTGGTTACAGACAGGACAATCGTAGTGTAAAAATTGACAATATTCTGCCAAAGTATGATCCTGATCTTGGAGAACATCATGTGAAAAGGTTTTTTTTTAAAAACGTGTCCCCTAAAATCAAAATGAGCTTAATGAAATTTTAGGAAATACAGGTCGCAAAAAATCTTCTTTCCAAATATGATTCAATTTTATTTGAAAGCTCTCCAGATATTTCACATAAAGATCAAACAATTTAAGTTGTGTGTTCTATTAAGATTGGAAATCAGAGAGTAGACGTTGTAGAATCTTTCAAAGATTTTACTGGAAAAAAAATAATAATCTGCTTACGATTACGATATTAATGAAATTATTTGAAATAACATTAAAGATAATCGTCTTAACATTATTGATTGCAGATGCAATATTTCTTCAAGCCTGGAAATTATACGGGAGTTCAAGAAAGATTCAAAGACATAAATCTCAATGTCAAATTAGTACTTAGCTCAAACAGTTCTAGTTCATTAACCCTGATTTGTTTACACGCTGCTCCCACTGAAACGAAGTCTCTAACTATTTACTAGAGCTTTGTTACGCATTCTTTTCCATGTACACACCCCACTGGAAAAATTTAATTGCTGCAAGACATTAAACAGACTTCAGTGTACAAAATTTTGAAAATCCCATGGAGCTATTTCGAGGTAGTTTTGAAAGCTATTAATAACTGACAGATGCAGACGACAGCTGAATACACGAAAAGACACATGAACTTTGTTAGACACTTTTTTAAAAAAAAATTCTTTTTAAAAATTTGTTATATATTTTTATGGCATTTGGAGAGAAGAACTATCTGGGGAAACGTTATTTAATGAATTCAATGATGCCAAATTATTAACAAAGGTATTATACAGTAGTGCTAAAAATAGTTTGCAGAGGCTAATCACAGAAATACAAATGAAATACTTAAATACTGCTTTAATCTTTTGCTAAAATTGAATTAGGAGATCTTATCATTTTAATCGAACCTTCCACTCAAAGAACGAGATTGCAAATTTTTGGCAATTAATTTATTTCTAGCATAAAAATTTATATAACTACTATTATTTTCTTTTTAAAAAAATCTTTTGTTTTTTTAAAGCATCAAAATATTTTTCCGCGGCAAACATGGGTTCTGACCCGGGCGACACTTTACCACGCTACGCCCCTGCCTAATATGCCTTTCTTTAATTCCATTAAGGGTTTTAACTTAATTGCATAGACGAAAGTGCTACTTATGTTTAGTTGTGGTAAGTAAGTTTTTGCAGACACAACAGTTTATTATTTTGTTTATTACCCTGCGCACAAACCAGATAAACTTAGAGGGAACATGAGTGGTGAGATGTCCAAGTTGCCTTCAAGAAAGTAAATAAGTAAATGCTACCCAATACGACACCACTGTGGTTTTTAAAATGTAGTTTAAACACTCCTATAAACTTTCCAGCTGATAAAACTGAAACACTCTGTCATTATTTGGATTATTATTATGTTATTATTGTTTTGAAAAAAAAACACACATTTTTTTAGCTAAGGGCCGTCCATAAATGACGTCAAGCGATTTTGACCGATTTTCACCCCCCTCCCCCCTTCGTCACGCGTCGTCACAAAAACTTAGAACCCCTCCAATATCATGTCACAAAACTTTGCACCCCCCCCCCATAAAAGCTGAATTTTCTATTTGAAAAAGAGCATGTTTCAAATCACGTTTTTGTCATTTAAGCATGAATTTAGTGTAACGTTGCACTCTAACACGCGTGAAGCCATTGTAAACAATCAAATATTTAAGTGGAACTTTTATTTAAAGTTGCGAGTTTTGATGCGACATCACATTTCTCAAACACGCCCTCCCCTTCGGCACTGTGGTCCAGTGGCATGCGCGCTCAGCTGGCGTACCGATGGTAACGGGTTCCAATCTCCATGAAGCCATGAAGGCGGGGATTTTGTTCCCTAGGGTGTCACTGAGTCCACGCAGCTCCGAATGGGTACCTAACACTAGTTAGGGAAACAAAGGCGGCTGAGCATTGCGTGGAACCCTCATATCCGTGCCTGTGAACGTTGCGTCACTTGCCAACTGACCGGCATGGCAATAATCTTCTGTATAGAAGGAACGTCTGTATAGATAAGACAAGACTAGACCCTTGTCTCCATTCTTGTTTTGTATTGTCTGTTGAGCAGTGTAGTCCTAAAAAAGACGTGGGAGGGCCAGTGGCGTAACAACTGGTTGGCATCGGGGCAGTTGCCAAGGGCGCCAGCTCAAAAGGGCGCCACTAAATCTCTAATTTTTAAATTTGTATTTAAATAAATACAATCGGACCTCTCTAAGTCAAACTCAAAAGGACCTGATAAAAAATTCGACATACGGAGTTTTTGAGTTAGGGTAAATGGCGTAATAGGCGCCGATTAATCAAGGACAATGTAGATATTGAGAGGTGGGGGGAACAGCTATACCTGCTAGTAGGCTTGACAGAAAGAGAGGCGGTGTCTATTTTTCATATGAAAGGAAGCCAACTTGCTTTGACATGCCGACACAAGCCCGTGAGAGGAGATACCTTCCTTCCCTTCCCACAATTTACTCCCTCTCCACAGTGGGATGGGGGGAGTAAGATTTTTCTTTTTAAAAAGAGTCACACCATGCAGCAAAGAGACGCGAATTAGTTACCACTTTTTTTTCTTGTCTTTGTCATTTTTTGTACTTGCAAGGGTTGTTTAATCCCTCGTAGAATGCAGAAAGATAAGATTTTACGTCCATTTACGTGACTACGGAACACGTGTTCTGAAATTTCACACCAGAATAATAACCCAAACGCCTTGGAAAATTTGACTAAGAGAGGTCTAAAATACATTTGTCTTATGGAATTCGGCCGGGACCTAACAATTAATTCGATATAGGGAGGTTTTCGACTTAGGGAAGTTCGACTTAGCGAGGTCCGACTGTATTTCACTTTTATCCTCGATAACGAAAAAGTGAATAATTAATTATATTTAAATATATTTCATTTAAACCATTATAATATTTTGTATTTATGTTTGTGGGAGAAAAGTGGTGGAGGGGAGGGAAGGTGTCTCCTCTCACGGGCTTGTGTCAAAGCAAGTTAACTCCTTTCATATGAAACATCACTGCCCCTCTTTCCTGTCAAGCCTTCTAGCCGGTATGGCTGTACAATAGCAACATTGTCCTTGATTAATCCGCGCCTATTACACCAGTTTCCCTAACTCGAAAACTCAGTAAGTCTATTTTTCCCCCATTGAGTTCGATTTCGAGAGGTCCGACTGTATTAGCAACACGCAAATACGCCAGCTAACAGAAGTGCTGAGCTGTAGTCGGTGGAGTTTTACTTAAATTTACTTTTAATTAAGAGTTTCTATCGTTATGCATGAGATAGTGACTATGACACAATTGACACTATTATTTTTATTTATAATACACGTTACTTAAAATTTTGCTGTATTCTTTATTAATTCAACAATATC
Source organism: Ampullaceana balthica (assembly GCA_944989445.1). Lineage (NCBI taxonomy): Eukaryota > Metazoa > Mollusca > Gastropoda > Lymnaeidae > Ampullaceana > Ampullaceana balthica. The sequence continues at coordinate 110,827 of CALYLW010001515.1, read as the reverse complement.
CCGTTTTATCCACAAATTTATTTGGTATTATTTATTAAATAATAAACTGCAAATTAGTATTGTTCCTGTCTTATGTCCTGTTGTATGACAGTATGACTGTCACTGTCAGACTTCGTAATTATTGTCATAAAAAATAATAATTGAATTTTCAGCTTTGCGATTTTTTCATTTGTTAGAACAAATAATTGAATTTTCTATTTTTTCTAACAAATGAAAAAATCGCAAAGCTGAAACTTGTCAACTTATCAAGGGCGCAAAAAAATAAATTAGCCAAGGGCGCAAAAACCTAGTGACGCCTCTGGGGGGGGGGTATATTTTTTCACATTTTTCACGCGGCGCATTTTCTCAAAGATACAAATTCTACAACTAACATAGTCTCAAAAGTCAAAAGTCAAATTGTTGAACAATTGAAGTTAATTGAAATTGCATGCCCTCCATGCCGGGTGGGTGCGCCCTCCCTGTCAAAACCCCGTGCCCACCCTCGAACACCACTGCTGTTGTTGAGCCAAATTTCTTGTACCCCACCCCACTAACCCCTTGTTTTTTCACCATATTCTTTTGAATGCTGTTCCTGATTGCCAAATAAAATACCCTTCGATTCGTATAAATACAGAAGTAAAAATTTCGGGTGGACACCCTTTCGATCTCTTTTTAAATCCTTTATATTAACTCGTGGTGTCTGCGGCGGACCGACCTTGCTTGCTTGTCGCCAAAACTTTTGATCGATTTTTAACCCACTTGCTCGCAAGATAGCGAGCTGAAATTTTGCAGGCAGTTTCGTACCGATGATAAAAACAACGTATCAAAATTTCAGATCGATCGCATGTACCGTAATTAAATTATTGATTTTTTAGATTATTTTATTTATTCCTATGTATCATGCTATTTTTTGAGATAGAGCGTCGCGGTGCGTATTATATTGAACAATCTTTCTGTCGCGCAATAAGGTGCGTATTTTATTGACAGCTCTTTTTATAAACATATTCCTGATCGGTGCGCATTATATTAAACACGTTTTACGACACAACTGCAATTTTGTATTTCTGGATGGTCTGGCGCTGCGTATTATAATGAACATTCTTTTAATTACTTCTCGTACATAAAGGATTTATAGTCAAAAACTTGGTTTTTTACGGGTTGTTTTTATTAAATCCTTTATATTAACTCGTGGTGTCTGCGGCCGACCTTGCTTGCTTGCTTGCTTGTCGCCAAAACTTTTGATCAATTTTTAACCCACTTGCTCGCAAGATAGCGAGCTGAAATTTTGCAGGCAGTTTCGTACCGATGATAAAAACAATGTATCAAAATTTCAGATCAATCGCATGTACCGTAATTAAATTATTGATTTTTTAGATTATTTTATTTATTCCTATGTATCATGCTATTTTTTTAGATAGAGCGTCGCGGTGCGTATTATATTGAACAACCTTTCTGTCGCGCAATAAGGTGCGTATTTTACTGACAACACTTTTTATAAACCTATTCCTGATCGGTGCGCATTATATTAAACACGTTTTACGACACAACTGCAATTTTGTATTTTTGGATGGTCTTGCGCTGCGTGTTATAATGAACATTCTTTTAGTTACGTCTCATACGTAAAGGATTTATAGTCAAAAACTTGGTTTTTTACGGGTTGTTTTTATTAAAATTTATATTTTTGCAACCTATGTTAATTAACCTACCTTAATATTTGCGGTTTTTATCGGCAACTTGTTGACGTGTCCATATAACTTTATTCTTTATTACAAGTTATAGCTAATAATTTTACTATTTTTCTTTATGGCATCAGAGGAGTAAGAAACGATATTAATTTATCGCACAATGAAAATTAAATACTCATAGATAGATTTTTTTATGATTGTAAATTTTAAAAGCTGCTTAATAAAACTATTGAAAAAAGTATTTTACTATATTGAGAGATATCGTGATCCTAAATTTACGTCACAGGTCACATGATCAGTAATGGCAATGGTGGTCGCCTTTAGAATTTTGTCTTGTTTGTTGACACATAACAATTAAAATAAACAAACTCAACATCAACGGACCTTACCTTTCAAATATTTTAATAAAAGGATCATACAATTTTATTGGATTTATGTTTAAAAAGGTATGATACTGAAAGTGCTAGATTATTACCTAAATACCATTTCATAATTATGATTTTCAATTTTTACGATTGGGTGACGACAATTTTAATCTCATTTTCAGTGTTCAAATCTATTCATCCGCAATCCTTTATTAACAATTTACTGCCGTTCAGTCAAATTATTTCTCTCGAATTTAAAAGCATATATCTAGATAAATGATAAAATGAATTATCAGCTTAGACAAATTGTTGAAAAGGCCTAAATTGTACTTTACTGTTACTGAAGTTACTGTTACTGTTGACTGTTGAAAACTTAGGATCCATACTCATAGTCATACTCATACTTTTACTGACACAGTACAGTACACAGATTGGGACTGGGATAAAATACTGATAGTGATTGCGATAGTCACTGACTGTAGAGCTAAGTACAGTTTGCACTACTGTGCAGACTAGCTCAGATCAGTAGCCCGTTACATTGACTCCACTTAGACTTTCACTTAGACAAAGCTTAGCTTTCTGATTCACGTGAAAGTTAATGGCTGCACTACATAACCCAATAAACTAAAAATCCATAGGGCAGGGCATAGGTAGGGTTGCCAGATGTCCGGTTTTGTACCGGACGGTCCGGTATCATCGTTATTTGTCCAGTGGAAAAATGGAAGCAATACCAGACATTTTACATTTAAATATCGAAGTGATTATTCACACGGTTTTGGTCGTGTGGATAATGCTGAGTATAAGTATAATCCGCACGGGTTGTCGGCACATGCGTCTTATAGTGGCTGGTCACGTTGAAAAAAAAACGCGCCCGATGTAGACAAAATAATGTAATGCTAAAATAGGCTAAAATGTGTAATTTAAATTTATATGCTAATACTAATTAAAATGTCATTATTACTGAAATTTTAAAGTAGCATTGCCATAAAAATTGATTAGTGTGCAGTTAATGATAATTACTTATAATTTTAAAATAACAAATATTTTCATCAGATTCTCCATTTGAGTGGTTAATCTAGCTTAGTTCAATTTATCATTAGGGTACGTGGATTGAATCCTTGGACTGTCTTACTTATTATTATTATTTTTTTTTGGGGGGGGGGCGGGGGTGTTGTTTTACAACCACAGTGAGGATGTTTGCAAACACTCAAGCAGGCTCTTTCCCAGAAACATTTTATTATCCCCCCCCCACCCATGCCTGTCTTATCTGTTCAGTTACTAACAGTCACTGTTGTGCTGGCCACACAATCCCTTGCTTGTTAGTGGTGGATAAAAACTTGAGAACGCTACTACACTTGCCCCATAGTCCGTCATGGACTGGAAAGGGGTTTATTATATTATTAATACATATAAACCAAATTATTAAACTGTTGGTCGGTGCCCTATGGTTCTTTGAGGAAAAAAAGCTTACTTATCAAAGAATAGAGACCATAACTTCCAGTCCACCTGTCCTACCACCTACTAGCCTACTGGGTGTTTTACTAGATATGTCACCTTGGTGTACGTAGGTACTTCTGAAGTGAAAATCAAGTAATCATTGATTTGGAGTATAGAGTCCCAAATTATTTAATTATTTCTATCTACTTATTTTACTTTGCAATCAATTACCTTTTGTTTCCGGTAGCTGGACATCATAGAAAAACAGTATTTAAAATTATATCTCTAAGCAAACTCTTATGATCCAATTGCAAGCAAAAGTACATAGGCTACTAAAAATTTTGGAATCATGGAAGTAAAGAAGAAGACCTTAATTTCCTGCATATTGAATCAAGTTGATGTTGATGTCTTTTAAGAAAATCTTGGGGCTTTGTTACTTATTTTAAAATCAGTAATTTTGGACAGGCAGTACTAATGATAGAGAGTAATGTACAAAATAAATGATGAACCTAAAATTATAATTTGGTATGCAATGGTCCATGATTACTACAACAAAAAAATCATCCTAGGGTTAAGTCAGTGTGTATAGCTTAATTAGCCTTTTATACTCATAACTTTTGTGTTTTTACAATAAATATAGCTACATAAAAAGGTCAAATAGCAGTCCTCTAAGACTTGTATTTCAATATTTTAAAATATAAAAAATCTTTGGCATGAAAATAGAGAAATTATTTAGTTTTTTTATTTTCGTATTTAAAATGATGTTTATTTTTTACGGAAAGATCATGTTAAGGGACCATCGTATATGGATGGCACCTTTTTCAAAATACTTGTTTAGTGTTTGTGGAGGTGGGATGGGTTGGTAGGCTTAAATACAGACGAGTTTGTTTTTTGCCTAGAACAAAATCGCTCTCTTTGGCTCTGGATTTTACTGCAGCTAAGTTTTAATTTCTATTTTTTAGTTTTATTTGTCTTGTGTTCTATTTTTTCGTTGAAGAAGGCTCTTTGCCAAAACGTTCGTTGTTTTGTGACGTCTTGTCAGGCTCATACATACCCTGTTTGCATGTTATCCATCTACTTTTTGTCTGGAGAAGTTTTGGATTCATGGGAAAAAGTAGGCAAAATGTCATAAATAACATAAATAATTAATAATTTATTTTGCTTATAAATTTATAAACAAATGTTTTCTTAACAGATATGTATATACCATTTTTAGATGTACTTAAATAATTAAAAACTGCTATCAATTACCTTCATCTTCTACCCTATTGCTGTTTTTTTTAAAACTGTCTTGTGTTCTTATGGAAGCTTTGGTCAATGTTATTTATTATTTTTCATTACAGACCCAAAGTTAAAGTGTTGATAATTCTTCCATTTCAGAGTTGAGTAATGCTGCTTCATTAGCACTGCACTGTTGACAAGCTATGGGAGAAGCAGCAGGGGCTGCAACAGCAGCCAGCGGTGCCCTTCCATCTCCTCAACTTTCTCAGCTAAATTTAACAGGTTACTGACAAAACTTTTTTGGAAAACACTGTTAACAGCTAATACACTACACAATGTTGGTTTCTTCTTTGGGGAGTAGTTTTTTTGTATAGTTTTTTTAAAGTCATACTATCATTCATTAGACGGTAATAATGATTACACAATTAGGGTTGTCAAATTTTCAATAAAAAGAAACTACCTGGGTACCAGTTGCGAGGGGTAAAAACAAAATAAATATTTTGTGGAACCATACCTTTTATACTATAAATGTGCTATCCTCAATCCGTTGTTACATCCTCTTATAAGTACACATTTTACTGACTGAATTGTACCGAACTTGTATTCATTTTTAAAATACAATTTACAACCAAGCTCTTTAAGGATCATAATAACAAAATAATACATCTGCTATGAAAATAATAATAATTACGTCTCAAAAATCAATACCAATGGTTAAAAGAACAATAATCTCCCTTGTTCTTGTCTCTCTGGAGATTTCTGTTTTAAATTTTTTGATATTCCCACTATTTGTAAAGCAACATGTTAAATTAGTTGTAGCGTACTGCTCACCTGTATGAGCCAATTCATGGCCGGTATGATTTATCAGCCTGACATCTACCAGTTGGATTCGAGTGTGACCAGAATGAAGTGAACAGAATCAAAACAACAATGTCACTTGATCACTTCTTTCATCGGTTGCACAATTGACCTGTCAGTGGCCGCAAAATTACCAGTACCCGCTCACAATTTTACAACCCGGAAATAGTGCTGGGTACCCGTTGAGAGCCCTATACACAACAGTTTACAACAATTTATGTGATTTGTTACATAAGTAAAAAAAGGGATCTGTTAACACTCAGTCCAATAATTATAACCTGCAGATTTTATTTTGGTCAAAATGATTGTGTGTTTTTGTTGTTTTTAACTTTTTTTAAACTTCTATTTTTCAACTATAACAAATTTAAATGTGGGAAATTAGAAATTTATACTGTTAAACCTTACTTTCACTGCATTTTTAAAAACTAATTACAATTAGTAGGTGAATATTACATTTGTTAAACATGTTAATGAACTTCTTGCACTGATTTCCTTGCTTCTTATCTAGTCACATCGGCAAAGCTTAACACAGCTGGAGGATTATTTTCATCAAAACCTGATCCTTATTTAGAGCTTAGTGTGGATGGTCATTCATCTCGAAAGACTGAAGTTTGTCGCAAAACATTAACTCCAAAATGGGATGAACAATTTACAATGTAAGATGACATTAAATTAACTTTAAAATACATATTATTGTAGCTGGATTAAAAATAAAACCTTAAATTTTCTATATCTAAAGTTCATATAAATGTTTTTTTTAATAATAAAAAAAAATCTAAAAATATATTTAATGTGTGCCATGCAATTGCGTTTCTTTAAGTCAAAAATGGTAAATTTGAAATATAGTACAAATTAGTTTACTATTAATGAGTAATTTTTTCATGACCTGTGCTAATCTTTTAAATATTCAATTATTTATCTTTCTTCTATATTTTTCCAGTCTAGCAACACCATATTCAAAAATAGACTTGAAAGTACTGAGTTCCAACAGTATACGAACAGACACTGTGATTGGACAAGCTATTTTGGATTTGTACCCGCTATTAGAAAAAGAAAATGGGAAATGTGAGAGTTTACTTTTTCAAATCTGTGTTAAAATTATCTTTTTTATAACTTTGATTTTTTTTCTTTTTGCTACAGATATGTTCAGTTTGTTCAAATTTCTCCTCTGCAGTCAAAGATCTAACCAAAACAATAGAGTTGAAATCTGAAGGGAAAGGCAAGGCTGGTGAGGTGACAATAACACTGAATGGAATGGATGTAAACATGAGACAGTTTCCAAAGGAGGGGAAGAATGGTAAATACCTTCTATATTTTAAAAGTTTCCTAAATAAACCAAAACATCCCCACTCTGACATTTTCTGCATACATGTGTCAGTGATGTGATATGTGCCACCTTTTTGATACACATTTTACAGGGAATTTTTATTTAAGAAACTTTTTTGGCACTTAAGACTTATTGTTTGTTTTTTAGGCCTGGTACAATTTTAAAAAATTTTGTTTGATTAATCGATTAATTATATTTTTATAACGCATATATAGATCCCGTTTAGTTTCTATTCATTATTTCCCGAAATCGGCTAAGTCGTGGTAATTCCGTGGCTCCTAAATTTTGTGACATAACACAGCAAATTCGTTCTGCTATGCAAGAAATGAGGAAGAAAACCCTTTACGTATGCATGTCTAAATAAATAATAATAATACTAGGGAAAAGTATGTAAGTAAAAAAAATATGAATTATTAATAAATTGGAAAAACAAAATATTCGAAACATTTTCTTAAATTTTAATAGTCTTTTAATCGATCAAATTAATTTTAATTGATTAAAAATTTTAACGATTAATTGATTAAGTAATAGTTAATTTCCACAGCCCTGGTTTTTTAATGTGTTTTTAAATTTTTTTATATCATATTTGTTTTCATTTAAAGTTAAAATAGTGATTTTCGTCATTGATTAGGCAAGATATCAGGAAGAGGACATTTATTAAAATGGGAAAATAAGTTCTGGCTATGAAATGTGATGTTAAAAGGGAGTGAGAAATGAGTGTTGCAAGACACACTCCGTATTCAGACATATTTTGAGAAAGGAAAGTCAGTCTAATTTTGTTTCAAGTTACATTATGCTTGCTTTATAAATAAAACCAACAGCCACCAAAGCTCACAAAGCTAAAACGTTAACATATGTTAGATCCTATGTGTAATAAAAATCTGAGCATTATATTATTAGGATTATATATTGGATGAAAATGTAAAATGGAATAGTTTTTTTAAATTTTATTTTTGGTGGTTTTTTTTTCGTGAAATACAAGTACAAATGAGAAAGCGTTTCCAATTTTCATTAAACGACTCAATAATCTAATTTACAGGCCCCAGGCCAGTGAGTGGTATCCAGAACGGGTCTGCCGCAGCTGGATCTGCCAATGGACCATCAGCAGCGGCTTCTAGATCGAATCCTCGACCAGGTGAAGGTGGTCGAAGGCCAGCGCCAAGGGCTCCTGGGGCTCCGAACTCTCTAGGGAGAACACCACCACCTGTTCCTCCTCCTCCCGCTAACCCCAGCCCGGCATCCTCTCCCACTTCTGCAGGTTTGTAAAAATTGAGATGTTGGGTTAAAATAAGTACAATTAAAAGATATTCTGGCTTTTTTTTTAAACAAAAAAATTTCTAAAAAATTATTTTTATTTTTCTAAAATTACTATTTTGAATATATTTCTGGGGCATAGGTGGGAGAGTCAGTTTTTGATCAGGTCGAATGAGATTTTACAATTCATGGTCATTAGATGTAGCCGAGATCCAAGATTCTACCCTTCTCTCCATGACAGTAGAATCAGATACAAGAAGCTTAACATATCAACTAAACAAAGATACAGAGAGAAGGTGGTATCACTTTTTGGAAAGAGAATTTTTAAGGAGATAGCAAAAGTGGATTACAGCATATGCAAAGCTGGCCTTCATATCTCATCCTAGATATTGTTAACGCTGGCATTTATTGATTAGGCTTATAAGCAGCCAACAGACTTTTTTGGGGCTCTTCCCAACACAATAATGGTGTTCGTGTGGGTCTTAGGATAATTATTTACAGTTTGTGTTATGTATATTTTGTCTGCAAGCTTTGTTATTTATAGATTTGTGGGAAAATCCAATGCTGATGATTGGAACTTCCAAACAATAACCTCATTTGTTAAATATTTTTGTTAAGGTAGTGGTGGTTTGGGGGGGGGGTGTAAGTTGAAGTTATTAGCATAGTGTTTTCATAAATTTTAACTGTTCATTATTAGCATAACTGGCTTCACTGCAGCTCAATCTGTCAGTAACTTGCTTTAAAATTCTGTTATTCAGCAGCCACACCCACAGGCACTGCTCCAAGGCTCCCCAGCAGTACAGACACAAGCACAGCAGCTCCAACCACAGGGACGCCACCATCTGCCACTGCACCAATATCAACGGAACCTCTGCCACCAGGGTAGGTTGTAGTTGTTGTTTTTTTCTTTCAATCTAGCGGCAGGTGATTTTGGGGTGGGGGGTGGGTGGGTGAGTAGGAATTTAAGTTGTAATGCTGTGATTCTCTGCTGGCAAGTTTGAATTGTTTAAGTACTTCAGACAAAGATGACACTTAAAAAGTGAATATTTATTTTGATCACAGAAACACCTCCAATAAGGAAAATTTATTTCCATTATAGTTTTGCCTCATATTTCTCATGTATTTATGATGTTTAAAAATCACATAAAATGATTATAGATTGTACCAGCAAGTTGTAGTTTAATTATTGATACATGTTGGCTTTTTTAAATAGAAAGTTCTTGGTATCTGTGCATAGAGTACACAACATTTTCTCTAATTGCATGTTTACCCTCAGTTGGGAGATGAGAACTGATCAGCATGGTCGGGCATACTACGTGGACCATAATACAAGAACAACTACTTGGGAGAGACCGCAGCCTTTACCTAGAGGGTAGGGATGATGTCTATTCAATGACTGGATATTTATTCGCAAAAAGTCCTGGGTTTATGAATCACTCCCTATTACATCAAAGTTCTAAATTTAAACTTGCTTTTTAAAAAAATTTCTTGGTAAATTTTTTAATTTATAATTATTAATATGGTAGTGATTGGATCAGAAGGGGATATAATTGCTTTTTGTAGGAAGCAGAACTTTAACTTTATTTTAAAAAAATAAAATTCTGCTAGAATGGCCCTTGTCCCACTTTTATTAGTGTACTGAAAGTTCTGTACTGTAACTGCAGTCATTTACAACAAAATTTTTATTAAGGAAACACTTTTCATTAAAAAGATTGTTTATGCCGTTCTGCATAAGCGTTCTTATGGGTCTTTTTTTTAAAGTAATTAATTTCATTCAAATTTCACACTGTAAAAAAACAGATGGGAAAGACGGACTGATGCTCGTGGGCGGGTCTACTACGTGGATCACAACACAAGGACCACCACCTGGCAGCGCCCCAACACAGAGTCACTGAACAACTATGCCAACTGGCAGGAATGGCGTGGCAACCGTACGCTGGAACAGTTTGGACAGAGGTTCCTCTACCCACAGCCACCAGCTCCTGCACAGGAGAATGATCCATTGGGGCCTTTACCAGAGGGTTGGGGTAAGTTCATGGCTGGGCTTAGATTCAGGGCTAATTCATTTTAAAACAACTACATCTGCATTAATAAATTTAGATTTTATCTAAGTTTTTTTTAAAGATTTTAAAGCATTGCATTAAAATTTGAGTTTTTACTATTGAAATTTTTTTTTAAACTTATCATAAGCATTAGCAAAACAGAGGGCTGCGCAATTGTGTTTTGAGATATACTGGACACTAACCAATAATAATTAATATAAACATTTACAAGCTCTGGCATTACAGTTTGTCTGGGATGACTTTGAGATCTAATGGGAAACCTTGAAAAAGTATGATGTGTTATCACAGTTTCGAAAATTTGTTTGCAAATTTAACACCATTTTTAAAATCTATTTCTTTTTTATACATTTTTTTCAGAAAAGAGAGTAGATGGTAACAATAGAGTATATTTTGTAAATCACAGAAACAGGACAACACAGTGGGAGGACCCCAGGACGCAAGGGTAATTTTTGTACCAATGTTTAAATGAATTAATTGATCATGTTTTATTTATATATATATATAGATATAGAGAGAGAGCTTACCAAACCCAATTTTTAAATAAAATATTACCACCATAACTCAGACTTGACTCTAAGTCGGGGTTCTCAACGTTTTTGAAGCTCTGTTCCCTCTCTTCAGTCAACAAATTTTGCAAACTTCCCACCTCTTGCTTATACAATTAATCTTATTGAAGCTAACAATTGTTTTATATGTATAATTAGACATTTTATCTATTTTTTGTGCTTCAATAAGAATTATGCAAGAAGACCCGCTGCCTGAGGGCTGGGAGATGAGGTACACAGCCGATGGTGTAAGATACTTTGTCGACCACAACACTAGGACCACAACATTCCAAGATCCCAGAGGTGGACCTCAGAAGGGGTAAATAATGTGCAGGATAATAGATGCTTTAGAATGTTCTTAGATGTTCATTCTTTGTTGATCCTTCTTAATTGTGTTTCTGGTGTGAAATTATTTTTTGAACAAAAAATAACGTTCTTGTATATTTAGAAAAGGTCTTAAGTAAATTTTTAACAAAATAATTGATGAATGATTTATTTATATTTGATTTTTTTAAAAACACAACAAAAAAAAACTAAATAAACTTAATATACTTGTATGAAGAAAATTTAATTTAATCTGACATGGGTTGATATATATGTTTTTTCATTTTTTTACTTGAATATTATTGATGTATTATTCATTTCAGTCAGTCTCTCATTATTAACAAACTTTTCAATATTTTCTTCAGTCCTAAAGGTGCCTATGGGGTCCCCATACAATACGAGCGAAGCTTTAGGTGGAAACTTGGACAGTTCCGTTATTTATGTCACTCTAATGCCCTTCCGGGTCATGTAAAGATAACTGTGTCCAGAGACAACTTGTTTGAAGATTCATTTGCTCAGGTAAATTTTAGCATGCTGTAATATTTACTTGAAACACTTGACTCAAGCCACTTGTTGAAGTTTAAATGTAATTAAATTCTTGAACTTGAAAATACAAATGTAACATTCAGGTCTATTGCAAGGGATCAGCAGTAAACATGTCAGGCTGATTTTGTTTTCCCTGCAGATTATGAGGTTGCAGCCTTTTGATTTACGGAGAAGACTGTACATAATCTTTAAAGGGGAAGAAGGTCTTGACTATGGTGGTTTGGCAAGGTGAGTCTCATGGAACAACGTGATGTCTTGCTCCCAAAAAATTAAAACATATACTATTATTATTTTATCATGTAAAGGAAATACAATTTTTCAAGAATAATTTTGATTTTTTTAAAACGTTATTTGTAAGAAGTGATGTTGCTAAAGCTGTGTTTAATTGAATTAAAATGATACTTTTTAAAAACACAGGCGAACTTCCAATTTTTAAAATACATTTCTGGGGGCATAAAAGTATTTCATTATACCATTATTTTTTTTTAAAATAAAGCTCTTGAATTTAATTTGATTGATAAAGAAGTTAATTGTATTGAATCAGTGGACAAATAGATGTGTAGATTGTGTGAAGTTATGTTTATATACAGTGGGGAAATCAAATAATGATATTGTGTTTTGAGTGAGGTATAAAATTCTAGGAAGTTAAATTACATCGCAAAACCCTGAGCTGAAATTTAATTCCTCCATGATTTTACAGAGAGTGGTTTTTCCATGTTTCCCATGACGTGCTGAACCCAATGTACTGTCTGTTCGAGTACGCCAGCAACAGCAACTACAGCTTACAGATCAACCCGGCCTCCAGCATCAACCCAGACCATCTTCAGTACTTCAAGTTTATTGGCAGGTTCATTGCTATGGTGAGAATCCCACCATCTGGGTGGCTTATGACTTGTGAAGTGTGTAACTCTTATTCTGTTTTGGGAATCATACATAGACTCCCAACTAGAAAAGAAAAGACAACGAAGCGAGTGTCACAAATGTGTAAGCATTTAGCTCAAAGAGTTAGAAGAATGTTTGATGAGTCAAGCGATGGCTACACAGGGTGTGGAAGTCCTCTTTACATTGCTTCAATTCTGTTTATGATAAAAATTAGGTCATAACATTGTTGAAATTATTGGAATCAAGTCTCAAATATGCGGCACATATGGTTTGGAATGCCTAAACTACAAGGTGAAAAGTAGGTAGGTTAAATCATATTAAAACCAGACATACTGTGGTCGGAATGCAAAAACTTCACATCTACTAAAGTTTTTGAACAAAACTTACATTCAAGAATGGCAATTACCTTGAACTCTGGTGATTTTGCTTTGCATTATAGCCCTTGAATACAGATATCTAGAGAATAACTGTTTATACAATTATTCGCTGTTAAGGATAATTTCACCTGTTATTCCCTGGTGTCATACAAAGTTGTACCCATGATGTCACTTTATCAGGACTACCAGATATCATAATTCACAGCCCCCTCCTCTTCTCTGCATCACACATACTTTATTGTTGCATCAGATAATGCGATTCTTATAAGCTCATCATTTATAATTTATATTTGATTCATTACCATATGGCTTTGCTTTTTTTTTAACCTTACTGATGTTGTTCTTTGATCATCTAAATTTCTTCCTCAATGTTCCAAGCCATCATTTCATTCTGCCATCAATATTCTTCCACAAGACCAATTAACAGTCTTCTTCCTACAATGAAAATATTATAAACCTATTTACTGTAGTTCAAATGTCAGCTGTCCGCCTCAGATTTCACTGATATATATATTTTTTTGGTGACCCGTCAAAACGGCCCCATGCCATTTTGACCGGGGCCGTTATGTCTGGGCCCATTTGTTGGGGCAGTTTTGACAGTTAACCATTTTTTAAAAATATCAAAGGGTGAGAGTTTGATAACAATGGAAGCAGTCGACAACACACTAGAGGCTAAATATATTTTTGACATCCTATAGAAATATTTCAATGTATTTTGGTGTCACGATAAAAAAATTTACAGCATTTTAAAATAATATAAAATTATCTACTAATAAACTGAAGTAGACATTTATGAAAAAGTTTTAATGAAGAAAAAATATATATCTGAAAATCAGAGATGTTAAGCTTAATCTTATTATCCATCAAGCCCAAAGGATTTTTGTTATGATATGATTAAGGTTTTACTGAATGGCATTGAAAATAATGAAATGTACACATCCCCTCTCTCTCTCACCCAGGCTCTGTATCATGGCAAGTTTATAGACAGTGGCTTCACGCTGCCATTCTACAAAAGGATGTTGAGTAAGAAGCTGACCATTAAAGACCTTGAAACCATCGACTCTGAATTCTACCAGTCACTACTTTGGGTCAAGTAAGATTTTGTGTTGCTAAATCATGGTTTTGTATCCCCGAGACAAACTTATATAGAAAATGCCTGCTCATCTTGGTGTCAGAACTTAAAATATTTTGAAACCTTCTCTCATTGATTTTTCTCCAATTTGTTTTCAAATATACATTTTTATATCTTTTGCGCCATGGAGCAATTAGTAATATATATACAATTATATATGGCTGTATTTCAAAATTGTAATTTATTTCATTTTTTGACGCTATTTCCCTTGGGAATTGCGTTTATATATTTGAAATGTCTGGCCTGTCTTTTCGAGCTTTGAACAGCATTTCCTCCTGAACCATACCAGATGGAGAGTTTGGGTCTTTTGCAAATATGTTAAGGCGGTCCCAAGGTTGTGCACGGGTCAAAAAAATTTCAAAAAGGTTTACTGGATTTCCTGGAAAATCCAAAAACCCAAAAAAATATCAGTATTTTGTCAATTTCTCGCCAACCATAACATCTTTTGGGTTGAAACAAACGCCAAACAATAGCTAATAATATTTAAAACAATGTTGGAGCAGGAATTTTTTTAAAATCTCTTTTCGTTCGACTCCCGTAATTTTAGCAGCAATTTGTAGATAGCAATTGTTTTATTTAGTTTCAGAATTTTTTATTTGAAATGACTTTTAATGTAATCTAGAATGATAGTTAATGGGATTTTCCCGCTCTGTGAATGCTAATGTTAGACTGTTGCGCTGTGCGCATTATATTGACACATTCTTGGTGTGACTCTAGAATGATTTCCATTGAATAAAAAAATTGGAAATTCTTTGTTGGAAATTGCGTTTAAATACTCAATTTGAGTTTTTATTGCTTGTTTAACTTGGAACCCAGCAAACATAAATAAGTCATTTTCAAACAGTCTTTTGATTTTCTAATTTTAAAATAAGAAATTAAATAAAACTTATCTGAAGGATTATGGAGTTATAAGTTATAGTTTTTTTGTTTTTTTTTAAAATATTTTTTTTCTTTTCCAGGGAGAACAACATTGAAGAATGTGGCCTGGAGTTGTTTTTCTGTGCAGACTTTGAAATTCTAGGGAAGGTGGAACAGCACGACCTGAAGCCTGGAGGCAGTGACATTAAAGTGACAGAGGAAAACAAGGAGGAATATTTAAAGTGAGTTGATGGACTGGCTGATATCATACCTGGGTAATTGATGGAGTGGCCGGCAATGTCCAAACACATGATAATTTGGTTGGCTCTCTAGGAATTAGTTAAATGCTGAAGGAAATCTCCCTAAGATTGATGTTTTCTAGAAATTACCACGTTAAAATTATTACCAACCCCACCCTCTTTTACATAGACACGCAACCTTTAATTCTTCTGTGTAACTATATTTCAAATATAAAAATGATATTCCAAAGACATCTAATATATATATAACTATTTATTCATTTAAGTTTAAAGAGGTTCCCTGTGGGGGGAGGGGAGGTGAATTTCTGCTTAGAGTTAGAGTAAGTGATCCATTTGAAATTCAGTCTGAAAAATAATGGGGGGAAAAAATTTAAAAGTTGTCACAATTATTATTTCATAAATTAATCTATAATTTTAGATAGATTAATAAATCCATCATTTTATTATTCTTACAAATTTGCTACTAAAACTTAAGTTTCATTAGTGTTAGCATGAGAAAATAGGCATTGAAGAGTTACTAAGGAATGAAACACTTAAAGTATTTAGAAAGTTGCACATTTTAAGATTTTAAAAAAAAATGTCCCTTTCAAAGTACAAATTGGTTGTTAACATGTACCACATCCTTTTCAGTTGTTTTCTTGTATAGTTTGATTTGATAATGAGTATGTTAAGTCTATGTATGTTATGGCATTGTTAGATTTATTGAGTATGCTTAGAGTATGTATGCTTTGGTGTGTCGTGGCCCAAGTTTTAATTATTTTTTTTTGCTGTATTGGAGCTTCATCCAGATGCTTTTGTGTTTTGTCTCCATTTTTAAACAAATAATTTTTAAACATACAAATTAAATTATAGTGATGATGTAAATAGTGTATTATACATCACTGACACTACTCCTATACAGAAGATTATTGAGTCCTCCCGCTCATCCATGGTTTATGTCTAGTCTCATATTTTATTAGAGTTTTAAATGTTGATAGTAAGTTGTTTTTCCTGGCTTGCATAGGCCACCCATTCCACGCCTCAATTCTAGACAGGAAGGAGGAGTATTTGTATGTTTTCTCTTGAAAATGAAGCAAGAAAAGTGTTTTTTCCCCCCATGTCTATCAAAGTGTTGGATTAGATTGTTGTTGCGTTGTACTTCCATTTAGAATTTATTGCCTTATGTAATATTACTACTATGCTTCTTGTTTTTCTATCCTGTAGTGTTTTTAAGTTTAATGATTTACTAATAGTTTTACTCTTGTCAGTTGTGAACTTTCACAGTTAAAAATATGTTGCATCCCTTTTTTGAACTTTTTCTAGTTTACCCTATGTTTTCTTTGGTAAATAGTGCACTTCTCTCCAGTGCCATAAATATGTTGTTGTCCCTGCTTATATAATCAATTTTTAAAATGATATTTTGAAAGTTTGATGACCAAACTGGCGGTTCACTCGAGGTGTAGAGGACCAGACAAAAGCTTTCCTGGATGGATTCAATGAGGTTGTGCCACTCCAATGGTTGCAGTATTTTGATGAGAGAGAATTAGAGGTGATATTATATGCTACATTAAAAAGCTTTGTTTTAAAGTGGGTTTTTTTCTTGCTTCTTATGCACACCTAATAAGTTAATTAACATTGCTTTTTTTAAATTTCTTTTTTTATCCAAGAGTTTTTTGTTAAAATATTTATTATTTAATCAACTCAGTTGCATGAATGGCATAATATTTACTTAGAAATTAAATATTTGTGTTTTGATTGTTTAAATTGTAAAAATCTTTAAAAAAACCTTTAGATATATTTAAGTAATGGTTAAATTGTATTATAATTTTAACTGAACCCATGGGTACAGTTTTCTTTGGGCTAGGAGAAACTATATAACTAAACTTGTGCACTTACAACAATGTAACAATCTCCAGTCAGTTTCGTGATGTTGTGTGGTATGCAAGAGATTGATGTTGATGACTGGGAGAGGTCCACCATTTACAGACATTATCAACGCAACAGCAAGCAAGTCGTTTGGTTCTGGAAGGTGAGCATTTTCAGTGTTAGACATTTCACAGTAAACAAGTCGTTTGGTTCTGGGAGGTGCGCATCGTCAGTTGGAGACATTTCAGAACTCAAGTCTCCAGCTGCTGACAAGTTCAAGGACAGGGCCAGAGAGTTAAAATTGAACCTTCTATAGAAATTATTAGATAGAAAATACATAGCTTTAAGCGCGGCTGTACATTGAAGTAGAATACGTAGATTTCATTGGCTGTTATTCAAATGTGTATGCCACAGAGGGGCTAGAAGTGGCTGTGGTTCTATCAGGCTAGTACAAAGAGGTGGGCTCAAAAAGATCCCCTCTTCTGCTAATGCAGAAAAATGAGTCAAAGGAGTTAAACTTTTATCTTACTTGTCTTCCTATATCATGGATTAATCACAGGCCATGTTAACAGATTGTTGATTATGTAAGACAAGCCCACTTTACAGCTTGGTATACACTTGAATATTTACTTTAGAAAAAAGGAATTGCACATCACATTCATATCATCAGAGGAACAAGGAATCTACCAATGCCTGTCCACCGTATATTATACAGTTAATTAGAGGAGTTTGTAAACTTTAATGAACTCTCTGTAAACTTTAATGAACTCTCTGTAAACTTTAATGAACTCTCTCGACCATGTTCTCATCTCAATACAAGTGCCAATGTTCTCACGTATGCAAGGGACAACGTGACAGCAATAATAATTATGTAACAGTCTCAAAACAACTGCCAATGTTCTCATGTATGCCAGAGACAACATGACCCCAATAATAATTATGTAACAATCTCAATTAGGGCTGTCAATTTGTTGAAAAAAGCTGCCCGGGTACCCTTGAAAATTAAACGTCGCATAATTTTCCCCGTCATGACCGCTATACAGTGCAATCTAGCCACCCTCCATGCACCTCATTTCATACAGTAGTAGTAGCCAACGGCTTGCTTCCAGTAACACTATTACTAATGCACTACAATGAACTATAATGCACTAAAAACTTTTATTCAATTCCTGCTGTAAATGCTTTCGTCATAATCATAAACTAAAACTACAGTAAACTGAACATGCAAACAAAATGACAACAGCAATGACGTAACGTTCAGCGTCATACTACTCATACCTTTAATGTTAATATCCACTTGGCATCGGTGGTCAATGCTAAGGGCGATGACGGATGCAATACTGCGGTAAATCTCAAGTGATAATGCGTTGGTCAGTGTTACTGCTTTTGTTATTAATGTTAACACCAAAATATTTCTGATATTGGGTGGGTCGGCGGTTTGTTTATCAATATCAATTTTATGAATAGCGTTCAGATGGCGTTTTATCGCGCTGGGTTGCCACCCTTCGCAGACACAATTTCATTACAATGTTGCATTTTGACGTGTCACTCTCAACTCACATGACATCTTACCCATCTTATTAACTTTAAAAAATGACAACTTTGGGTGTTTATCAATTTTTGGGCTAGGCAAACACGTGTTAATGAACACAAGAAACACACGAGAATGCGAGGGGTGGGGATTATAGCAGTGCTTCTCAAAATTGTGGTCCGCGGGCGGAAGTTATCAAGAAAGGAGAGAGAAATATAATTTTAATCCTCCAATTGCTACCAATAATACTAACACAATAGAATTTGCCATTTTTGACAATAAGCAAATAAATGAAATAAATAAAAGGAAATAAAATACATTTCGCTACCATGTAAGTACCGGGAAAATAGTGTACCGGTTCCTGGTGCAATGGAAAGAATTCAATTCCTGCCAGTCCGCCATGCTAAAAAGTTTGAGAAGCACTGGGTTATAGGAGTGAAGAGAGATTGTAAAAACGACATTAGATAGTATCAATCGGTGACCCACTGTCGGCTATTTCAAAGGAAAGTTAGTGTCAAAGCAAATGTGCTTTTATGAGAAAAAAAACACGGCCTCTTTCTTCTCCATGCAGTACATCCTCACGGCGACGTCTGCCCACTACACTGTTAGTAACTATTTAATTTATTAAATTTAAATACTGATAACCTTGTACGCATTAATAACATCAGTTTTTCTAGATCACCACGTGTTACTGAAGACAAGAAGTATAAGCGAATGCAAAGGAGTGAAGGGAGGAGAGAGGGGTAGATAAGCAACATTAGCTAGACTACTAGTATCAATCGGCGTATTTCAAAGCAAAGTTAGTGTCAAAGCAAGAGTCTTTCATCTCTAAGCAGTCCATCCTTATTTTTGGCAGAGGACTTTCGTTTTCTTTATTTGATTCTTTTAAAGAACCAAAACCTTTTTGTGTTTTACAATTTCTGTTTCACGTTGAGAGAAAAAAGATGTATTAAAATACATTGCAATTTGTTGGGACCGTATTTTATTTCCCATTGACAGATACTTCCCGTTGACAGAGTCTGATATTTCTCCATAGATGTACTTCACAGCTAATTTATTTCATTTGATAAATTGTTTCGCGAGCCACAATCTAAACACAAAAAAGCCGCATGGGAGCCGAAGTTTGGCCTCCGTTAATATAGAATATAGACATTGAAGCCACATTTTCACGGGTACCCGGGTGGAATTTTACTACCCGGGTAATCACACGGCAACGGGTACCCGGGTCCCGGGTACCCGTTGACAGGCCTAATCTCAATACAACTTCCAATGTTCTCATGTATGCGAGAGACAACATGACCCCAATAATAATTACACAGTGAAACTCAAGTTAACATACTGCCCAAAAGAAGTGATGGGACTGGATGTTCAACATAAACAGCCTCTCATACTGCCCAAAACAAGTGATGTGACTGGACGTTCAACATAAACAGCCTCTCATACTGCCCAAAAGATGTGATGGGACTGGACGTTCAACATAAACAGCCTCTCATACTGCCCAAAACAAGTGGTGGGACTGGACGTTCAAGATAAACAGCCTTTCATACTGCCCAAAACAAGTGATGGGACTGGACGTTCAAGATAAACAGCCTCTCATACTGCCCAAAACAAGTGATGGGACTGGACGTTCAAGATAAACAGCCTGTCTCTTGACGGTGTACACCAAGGAACACTGACTTTTAGTTCACAGCACTTTTTGCTACAATCACACTCTTTGCACTCATGACCCCTAAAGCTATGAAAAGATTGTTTTATTATTTGTAACATTCCTTGTATGTCCATTAGAAAGGCATTTGTGACATTTTGACAGAGCTGCATCATTTTTCTACCATGGGACTTTGACTTTTCTCTTTGCGCCCACCCCCCCCCTCCCACCTTTATTTTTTTAAAATTGTTGGTATTAGTAAAAATATTCAAAGTAAATATCAGAAGATCGAATATTTAAAGCTCCTGCCTGTATTGATGATTTTGAAATAGTTCACTAAGTCTCCTAGCCTTGCTAAAGGTTTAACCTTATTTTTATTTTTCCAACTTCTCCAGATGGTTAGAGAGATCGACAACGAGAAGAGGACGAGACTTTTGCAGTTTGTAACCGGTACTTGTCGCCTGCCTGTCGGTGGATTCGCTGAGCTTATGGGTAAGTCTGTAAGAGGGGATTATCATGAAAATATAATTGCCAGTTGTTTGAGGGCTTACAAGATATTAAAGTATCACAGTGTCTTGGGGAATTGAGTAAAATAAATATATAAAAATATGGATAGTTTTAACACAATAACCATTTCCATTAAATAAATTCAAAATCTGCAATGGTCTTCTTCCTCTATTATTGAGGTCCTACAATCGATGCTCTATAACACGGGTTGCGTCCTGTTTACCGGGGGAAGGGGGGGGGGTCCAGGGTGGAAGCTAAATATTTTTATTTTCCGGATTCTGGAGTTTTTTTCCCGCTCTTTCCAGATTCGCAAGTTGTTGTGGTTTTTTTTTCGCTTTTCTCAGATTTTCTAAATTGGCGAGTTTTTTAAATTTGGCTTCTGGGTTTTAAAAAAAATATGACATGAGGTTGGCGTTTTATAAATACAGGGAATTTTGGGGCTGGTTAGTAACAGGAACTTTCAACCATCACAATCAATTAATTATTTAACAAATTTAAAATAACATTACATTAAAAATCAATTTTCTTTTTTTTTAAATACCTAATTAAAACTTTTCAATTGGATTGGAGGGGGGTGCGGTAGGTTGGCAGGTCAGTTAACTTTTATAAAAAGGGGTTGCCACCTTAAAAAGTTTGGGAACCTGTGCTCTATAATATGAATCCATTTACATTCTTACAACAAAACTTTATCAAAGAAATTTTTTACTGATGATTTTTTTTTGTTGTTATTATAAATCAAAGATGATGTAAGGGTTTTGAAAAATGGCATTAAAATTGGTAACCTTTTTCTTCAGGGAGCAATGGGCCACAGAGATTCTGCATAGAAAAAGTAGGCAAAGAGACATGGCTGCCTCGATCGCACACCTGCTTTAACCGCCTAGATCTGCCACCGTATCGCAGTTATGAACAGCTCGTTGAGAAATTAAACTATGCCATCGAGGAGACAGAAGGGTTTGGCCAGGAATAAAACAGATGTCGTGCGAAGTCATGAGACGCAAGTACCTCATTAAGACAAGATGGTGAAAACATGCTAAACTTAAACCCCGGCCATTATTTCTTTACCTGGAATCAAAAAGATGAAAAAATATTGAAATGCGTGAAGGAATAGTTTCATCCTGATTCCTGTGTCACAGTGAGCCAACTTTAACCAGTAGAATTTTAATCTGTTAGTTTAAGGAGCCAAGTTCAAGTATTTTCATCTATTATATATGAGGGTTCCATTTTATTTTTTTTTAAAACTTAATTTCCTTTGTTAGAACAGTCAGAATGTCATTTTAATATGATAAACCTATGGTTAAACAAGTGTTAGATTAAAATGAAGTTAATTCTTTCTCTTATGTTAACTGGTTGCCCTCTCTTGAACTGAACACTGTTACAAAAGAATCTAATCTCTGGATGAATAATTATTTGAAAATCAGCACCAAAGATTTCACATGAATGTGACTCACAACGTTATACTTAATTTTTCAATTGACACCATATCAAAAGATTGGAACGTGAATCTATTTATGTTACTTGTATAATACTTGTAGCCTATGTTGTATAAAATAACAAAGTTTTTTAAGTTGGCTTTTTTCTATCCTTGGCATCAGGGTGTCAAACTATTTATAGGTATTTGTAACAAGCCTGTTGAAGCACGTGTCTATTGAATTGTGTTACCATTACCTGGCTAATACTGTAAGGTTGTTACAGTAAATTCCATCTCAATGATAATAAGATGTAGTGTTACTCCAAAAGAACAACAAAATTTAGTTTGACCCCAAATTTAAGTATCTCAAACATAACCCCAAGTTCAACTTTTTTTATTTTTTTTTATAAAATAAAATAAACAAAATTGTTTTTTTAAGGCTGCAGATAAGCAATGGTAGACTCGCCCGTAGAAAATCCCAATTTTCTAATATCTGTGGGCTTGATATAATTTAAATAAACCTAGTCTTTAAAAATATTGTAGTAAATTCTATGTTTTCACTTTTTACAATTAGTTCAAGAAACGGAAATGGGTTGCATCTTAAGCTAAAATTGGCTTCTTTTTTTGTTTCTCCTTTTATCCTGAAATGAAATGTTTGCTAGTGATTTTATTATCCATTATGTTTGTTCATCTGTGTTTTGTTATTCAAAGATCGTGCCTGAAAAACACAAAAAATGTAGTGATCAATCTTGACCAAAATGCAGTCATTTAATGTGAGGAAGTTTTCTGTGGACACTTAACTGTTACAACATGTTTTACTTTACAATGGCTTAGATGATCTGGAAGCAAATGTTTGTCTTTATAAATGTCTGCTTTTTTGAAAATTAATTTGCTTTAAACTTTCAGATTAGCCTTTGCTTTTTTGTTTTCTTCATTCAGCAGGCAGTAATGCATTAACAATTTTGTTTCATTTTTCTAAAATAAATAATTAAAAAATTTTTTTTATGTTAAAGGAAAATAACAACACATTTTTTTGTACCGTGATATGATTTTATGATTCAAGGAAGTGTAGCATTTGGTTATTCCAGGAAGAGATTAGTTATTTTTAAAAATTGTTAAGAAAAGCTGTAGTGTCCTAGAGTTCAAAATCTGCTTAAAAACGGTGTTAAACATAATTATGTGCAAAGCCCTTTAGCTTTTTTTCAAATCTTTTCTAAAATATACTTTATGCATAGAAATAAAACTGATTCCATCAGCCCCATCTTATATAAATAAATAAGAAAATTATTCTCCACCATCTGAGAATATTGTTTCCATATAGGCTTTAATTCCTTAATTACTTGCGCTAAATTTGTCAACCTTAGTCATATGTGTGTGTATTTCTATGTATATATATATTGTTAGCCCGTACAAATGAAAAAAATAATGCTTATAAAAGGTCAAACACACAGACTTTATTTTCAAAACAAAAAATTATTTCTTCTAATTTGATCTGTATTTTTTAAATATATTTTTTAAATCTTAAATATTGCTTTTCTTGAGTGTTTTGTTGTTATGAATACTTTGAGTCAATTAAACCTCTTCCCTTTCCCAACCCCCCCCCCTCCTGCCATCACCCACCACATTATTAAAAAAGTGATATAATTATTTCAACGCTTTAAGCTCCCTCTGAAACATAAGCATCTACATCTACTTTATTTTGGTTCATTTCAAGGCCTGCAATGTCATGTTATTTGTTTTCAATCTTAAATCATGCTCCACTTTTTATTTACTTGTCATGGCATGAAAGCAGTATACTTACACCATTCTCTTCCCCCATACATATTGCCTTTATTCCCTTTCACCTATTGTGATAAATGTAGAAATTGATCAATTTGAATTATATACATTCAAGATGGTTGTTAAAAAAACAAAAACAACATGTTATGTTGAATTTGTAATTAAAATGTAAAGCTTTTTGCACTTGAATGTGCTGTTCAGAAAACAAACATGCAACATCACACATACCCTGCCAACGGTGGCATCAAGAAAGGGTGTTATTTAAGAAAACAACATCAGCACACAAAAAACAACAACTTAAGAACACATCATTTTTAAAAAGTTTTGTGTTCTCCTTAAATGATATATAAAACATGAAAATATTTTGTTTATTTTTAAATTGAGTGTAAATATTGTTTTGAATAGAAATAAGATGCCATCTGTCCATGTTTCTCTATCTATCTATCTCTCTCTCTCTCTCTACCCACCCCCACTCCCCTTTATTGTTTGTGGAGAAGAAGCTATCTCTATGACGCTCCATTCAGCTTTTAATTGTATGATTATTGCGGTATGACAGTTGTGCGGAATGTGTGATCATGGCTGTTAAGGACAAGATCCCCCAGTGTTATAATTCTGGAGATCTTAAATAAGGAGTTCATATCAGAATTAAATTACTCCTTAATGAGTTTTTTTCGTTGTTGTCTTTTTTTAATAATCATGTTGTTGAGTCAGGAAATTGTTAAACAATCTTTATCACTATAGATACTATTAAAAAAAATAATTTTTGTTTACAGGACTCGAGATTTAATGTTTGCCAATATTGTTCTGGTTGAAGTGTCTCAACACTTGAACTTGCAAGCGTTTGTGAACAAGACAGAAGCCTGAATGTGTTTTTTTTTCACGAGGTTTCTATTTTTTTAAAGGATGGAACTGCAATATATGTCTGTTTTTTTTTGTTTTTTTGTTCATACACAGTGACAATATTTATGTTTCAACAGATAGAATTGATTCTATAGAGGTTTTAACTCATTAATGCCGTTGGTTTGCGTGGGTTCAGTTTATAGAGAAAATGTCATTTGAAGGGTGATGTTGATAAAGAATATTTATTTTTAACCATGAGTATCACCTTCTTATATTCAAGGTAAACAGACAGCTTAATTGATAAATGTAACATTAAAATGTAATGATGTAGTATTTCCTTTTTTTTAAAAAAAAATCTTATATTAATGACATAATGAGAGAAAATAATTTGCCTAGGACAGTGATGGCGAAGATTTTTTGGGCCTCGCTCCCAAAAATCCGAACAAAACCACTTATTTATAGCAAAGTGCCAACGCTCCAATGAAACCCATAAATGGGGTTTTGGTTTGTTTAGCTGGTTTGATTATGGAAGTAATATTTTAGTTGCATTCCGACTGATGAGGCTCTGCATGCCGACTGTGGCACGCGTGTCATAGGTTCGCCATCCCTGGCCTAGGTGATTATTTTTTATAATGAATTTCAATTGCAAGAGTTTGAGAAGCCCTGTTGGAAACATAGATTCCCTCAACACCTATTATGCAAACGCAACAGTTGGTTCTTCATTTATCCATTGGAGAAAACTTAACTGTGATGTAATTGAATCTTTGGAATTTCTTATGTAATGTAAAGCTATTAAATGAAATGGAAATAATTGATTGCGGTGTTCTTAATTATTGCCTAGTTGAATTGCACTATCCACCAGTAATCATAAATTATTTGATTCATATCATTTTTATCCAACCCTAAAAAATAAAAAATTGAAACTTTCAGCCCTGAGAGTATCAGTAGAAAATAAGAAAAACCCGTAAAAAACCAAGTTTTTGACTATAAATCCTTTATGTACGAGAAGTAACTAAAAGAATGTTCATTATAATACGCAGCGCCAGACCATACAGAAATACAAAATTGAAGTTGTGTCGTAAAACATGTTTAATATAATACGCACCGATCAGGAATATGTTTATAAAAAGAGCTGTCAATAAAATACGCACCTTATTGCGCGACAGAAAGGTTGTTCAATATAATACGCACCGCGACGCTCTATCTCAAAAAATAGCATGATACATAGGAATAAAAAAAATAATCTAAAAAATCAATAATTTAATTACGGTACATGCGATCGATCTGAAATTTTGATACATTGTTTTTATCATCGGTACGAAACTGCCTGCAAAATTTCAGCTCGCTATCTTGCGAGCAAGTGGGTTAAAAATCGATCAAAAGTTTTGGCGACAAGCAAGCAAGCAAGCAAGGTCCGCCGCAGACACCACGAGTTAATATAAAGGATTTTAAATAAGAAAAACCCGTAAAAAACCAAGTTTTTGACTATAAATCCTTTATGTACGAGAAGTAACTAAAAGAATGTTCATTATAATACGCAGCGCCAGACCATCCAGAAATACAAAATTGAAGTTGTGTCGTAAAACGTGTTTAATATAATACGCACCGATCAGGAATATGTTTATAAAAAGAGCTGTCAATAAAATACGCACCTTATTGCGCGACAGAAAGGTTGTTCAATATAATACGCACCGCGACGCTCTATCTCAAAAAATAGCATGATACATAGGAATAAAAAAAATTATCTAAAAAATCAATAATTTAATTACGGTACATGCGATCGATCTGAAATTTTGATACATTGTTTTTATCATCGGTACGAAACTGCCTGCAAAATTTCAGCTCGCTATCTTGCGAGCAAGTGGGTTAAAAATCGATCAAAAGTTTTGGCGACAAGCAAGCAAGCAAGGTCCGCCGCAGACACCACGAGTTAATATAAAGGATTTAAAAAATGATAGAGATCGGTGAGTGGATTGCAGTTCATTAAACCTCACAAAAAAAAAGCTTAATAAATTATAATCAAATGATTAAAAGCATTGGCTTTTAAAATCACTTATCTCAGTCTTGTATAAAAAATATACACAATGACTTAACAGTTTTACTAAGTTTATAAGAAGAAAAAAAATATATTAATGGAATCTGCTGATTCTGTCCATTGTTTTCATAAACTTTGAGAATAAAGTTGAATATCTGAGAATACATATTATTTGACCCCCCCCCACCCCCAATGTGTAACACCCATTGACACAACTCAAAGCAATGTGATATTTAAAACAAGACACAATCTTATAAACATTTTTACCCTAAGAACCAGTTGAGCTGTATTTAAGAAATGCTGTAAACCCACAAATTTTAAATTTATGTATTAAGGAAGTATTGTACTTAATACACCCCTGATGATGGGGACACGCTTACTTGTATTTATTTTGGTCTGGTGTGCCTCTTGACCAACCAATTGTCTAGGCATTTATCCCCATGGGTACTAGATAAGTTAAATGATAGCTGGGAAACCTGGCTTGATGGCTTGTAAGCTCAGTGGGCACTTACCCTCCCTTTCCCCCACTCCATTATAGTTCAATGCCAAATATAGGGAGAAAGCTGGGCCGATAATATATGTTAGGCTTGTTTTAATTTCAAATTAGTGTTTACAATCAATTGCCAAATAATAGTTGAGCAATAGAATTTATATATATATATATATATTTAAAACCCTTGAACATTCACTAATGATTTTTAATGATCCTTATCTGCTAGGGAAGTCAAGTTCTCATCATAATTTTTTTTAGCAGTATGTTGTGGGGTTTTTTAGTGGTATTTTATTACAAGATGTGTTGTTGATAAAAAGAAAAATTGCAAATTCTACTTATAACTTTACGCAGGGATTAAATGTGTCTCATCTTTATACTTTTTTGTTTATAGCTGTGTTAAACGTGCTGTGTATTTCTCCTGGGGCTGGGCGATCAAATCTTGTAATGCTTCAAATGTGCTCTCTCCCACACTTGGACATGGCGGAGGATTTGACATTTTGATTGGCCCAAGCTTGCAGTCAAGGTATTGGAGGAATAACATGAACCGAGATGTGCTCTAATACAGTGGTTCCCACTCTCTAGGGCTCCACATTCACGGCACAGGGACTCCACATCGACTGCTCAAGGGCTCCCATATATCCAACACTACCCTATTACATGACCATTGACTTTGAAGACATAGGTTACTGCTAGCTAATTGAAATTGATTTTTTTTTAAAGTGTCCAGTCACTTGGTTGGGAACCACTTCGATACAGCATGCAGATGTGTTGAAAACATTTTGCCTCTCAGGTGATTTATACCGAATTCTTTTTGAACAAAAATGTGTCAACTATATTATCTTATAATGGTAAAGTGATCCAATTAAAGTAAAGAGATAACAATAAATTTCATTGGTAAAGAGATTCAGTGACTCGTATGGGAAAAGGTTGTTAATGGACGCAATGCACCCAAAAATGTACACATGATGCTGTGAAGAGCTCACTTTCCTTTTTTCCTTAAATCTCTGTTGATTTTTTTTTCCAATTCTATATCATTTTCAATGTATTCATTTACACTGCAGATTAGATGGTTTATTCTATGTGAATTGCTTTTGTTGTTTTTTTATTTTTATTTTTTTTTCTGGATTAAATCTTCATATTTTGCTACTCACTCATCAACCAGTTAGTTATCTTTTGAACTTTTAATATGCCTTGAGATAAAATTAAAAATTTCAATTTGTTTCCTGATCAAATAGAATGCTTTTATATATTTATCTATAAAATTAAATATCATATAAAATGTATTTCTCTGTAGTTTCCACCATTAGTTTGCAATCACATAAGAAATTTTTTTTCTAATGCTGCTTGGAACCAAATGTTTTTTTAGATTAATAAATAGCAACATTTTTAAAATATGTATTGCATCAAATTTAAGAATTAGCAAATCATGAGCTTTTTTAAAAAAAAATTGTTTATTTTTTTTATTATTATTATTTATTTTTTTAATGTAAACCTGCTAAGTTTTTCTTTGCCTGCATTGAATAAATTATATTGTGGGTTCCCTCCCATGAAATGGTTGTGCACTAGCGCTTTTAACATGCTTCGTGATAACATTGAACGAATGCTTCAAATTATTATTACTTTTATTCACCACTGATAAGGGGCCGTCCATAAAGTACGTCACGCTATTTTTGACCATTTTACCCCTTTCCTCCTGTCACAAACTGTCCCATTTATAGGAAAAAACCCTTCCTAAAGTACGTCACACTTTCGAACAAAAATTTAGTTTTTTATTAACAAAATAATTAAAATGTAATATAAAACAGCGTGACGTTACACATGGCTGGACCCCCCTTCCCCCTGTCACAAACTGTCACACTTTCTTACACCCCTTCCCCCCCCCTCTGGAGCGTGACGTACTTTTTTGACGGCCCCTAAGTTGTTAAAACCGTATCTTTAACATTGATGGATACACGATATGTACATTTTGATTGTTAGATTACGGACGTGTTTGCTGATTATAATTGATGCTTGTTGTGTATGTTAATATCTGACTATGATATGGGAAGTACTTTATTTATGGTTATTTTGCTGAAGATGCAAAATTAATTTCTTTGGCTTTGAAAGGAGCTGAAATCTGGACAGAAGATGTGGATTTGCCTAGTGGAGTAATTGGTGCCACCCTCCCCATATCTCTTCCCCTCCCCCATACAGAGAGAAAGAGAGAGAGAGAGAGAAAGTCTGGAGAATACAGACATATACGACGAAAGCATAAAGATGAAAGATAATGAAATGACTTATGGTGGACATGTGTGTGTGTGTCCCCAACAAACCCAGGACACTCTGATACTGATCACTTGGGCAGAGGCGTCGTTAGGGTTGGTGTCTCCCGTTGCGGTCCGCACCCCACGCCACCCCCCGGTGACGCCTCTGAAACTTGGGTCATCTCTGAAACAGCACCGGGGGACCACGTGCCGTTCACCCATGACCCCGTGGCTATAAATAGAAATTTAACTCCGATAACGACAAACAGATGACACGAATATTCCCGATCATTGAATGAATGTTTCCAAACGTACAGATTTTAAGATCAATCCAATGTACACCACAAAGCGTTTATTCTGATCATATTGTTGTTATAAGCAGGCTTCAATGATTTATTTTTTTTAATCAACCAAACAAAAAGATGCAAATACAATTAAAAATAAAAATGTGTATAAAATAATCCTTGTGCTGAGTTGGTTTATTTGTATCACTGCAGTTGTCGTCTGTTGTTAATGTTACATTACAACCGCGGTACAACCACTGTACCACCACTCCCCCGCCACCCCCCCCCCATTGCTCTTTCTGGCTTTGGATTACACCTCGGCTAAGTTTTCATTTTATTAGTTTTATTTGGTTTTGTCTATTTGTTCGTTGAGGAAGGCTTTTCGCCGAAACACTCGTTGTTATGTGACTTCTTGTCAGGCCTATACATACCATGTTTTAAGTACATATTTATTTATCTAAAGGCACGATTGCAATCTCACCCATATTCTGTACATTACATAGGTATTGGAAAAAGGGGGGGGGGATTGTAGCACTGTAAGGGACGTCTGTTGTTATCAGAACGCGTAAGCTAAAATGTGCATTTAAATGTGTTATAATAATGAGAGAATCCATGCAAAATTTACCGTCAGCTTTTAACTAAGATTCGTGTTTGCTTGGATCGCACGCCAAACAAATAAATTTACTTTATTGTAGAGCCCAAAAGGCCAGAACCCGTAAGTGTATCGACCGAAAGGCTAAAAAAACAGCAAAAGATGGTGCTCCGGGCAACACAGTCTGACAAGCAGTAGCAGAGAAGTGCCCAAACATTGTTTATATGTATATATACTAGGTTGCGCTTGGGCGCGTGGCACCTACGGCGCCCGCTGTTTTTAGGGCCAACTGTCTTTTTTTCAAAAGCCCAACTAACTTATCCTTGTTTGATAAATACTTAATATTAAACTTTCTGAAATGTACCCAAAGTTTTTTATAATATGGGTTGTAGGTCGCCTACGGTGCTCACTGCAGCGGTAGGGGTCCTACGGCGCCTACTTTTTTGTCAAAAGCCCAAGTAAATTATCCTTGTTTGATAACTACGAAATATTAAACTTGCAGAAATGTACACAAAGTATTTTATAATTATAAATCCTCAAATCATATTTTAACGTCGTTCCCTTTTCCAAAATAAAAATAAAAGCTAAAACAATGACGTAATATAATTTTTTTTACAGGGCGTCTTTAATTATAATTATTTTGCACGCCTTTTTGCGCGCCTTCCGATGCACACCTTGTATTGAAATATAAGCTAAAAAATGACGTCATAGAGTTACACATCCTTCCAATGAGTGACTTGGGCTATTTTGTGTTTAATATATAAATAGATAGATAGATATAAATATATGAGTGTATATGTGTCTGTGTTGAGAGTTGCTGAACAAATACAAATTATTTTTAAAGAGCGATCAAAGTATAGCCGGTATAGATAAATTTAAAATAATAATAATAACCCTCCACTCCTGTACCCTACCCTCATTTTCACCTGCCTGGCACAGCAAGCGGAAAACTGATCGACTTTTAATTGTCATGTTTTTGCCATCAGACGGCTCAAAAATCCGGCCGTACGCCGCTAGCCTCTTACGGCGTCACGGTCCATTGACAAGGCCCATGAACACGGCTCATAAACACGCCTCCCGGACATGAAGAGCATCTTGTGCAATGCGGCAAGTGCCGATCTATTAGTCACGGCAAAGAAAGCTGCAATGTCCGTTGAGTTTTAATTAGGATGACGAGTTGGGCAACACGACGCATATCAGTGTATCCCTCCAGACTATTGGACTGGGATTCGGGGATCACTGAAACACAGGCCACATTTTTGAGATTGTCCACAGGGCCGTTATGTGTATTACCATGTTAACAAAGTGTTATGATCATGGTTGTAGCTTTCATGTTTATTGTTGTAAATGGTGATGATGCCGCCTTGACTCAAGCTGAGGTCGAGATCCATAGATGATAAAAAAAAATAATTAAAAAAATAAAAGGCAGCAATATTCATTACTAGGAAAAAATAAAATTAAACAACCCCGTAAAAACAAAGTTTTTTTTACTATAAAATCCCTTATATGTGAGACATAATTAAAAGTATTGATTACGGTCAAACGCGGCAAACATTTACAAACTAAATCTGCCTTAACTCCTCTTTGCTGTGCAGATGGAAAAGGTCTGGTCACCGATAGCTGGACCAAGCTCAGCCTGACACGTAAAATGTAAACAAAAGCACGCCGGTACATCGATGGGTGGCGTCAACGCGTTTACTCAACTGGCACGTGAAAGAAAAACAATAACAAACTGTGAAATTGAATTACATACGTTATATAGAGATAAACTAAAAGTGCATTAATTTAATTACGGTACATTAAATCGATCTGAAATTTTGATACGATGCATTGTTAGATGAAACGAGTCTATGTGCGAAACTTCAGCTCGATGGCATTACGGGAAGTGTGTCATTTTAGACTTTTGTTTTTCAGCCCTGCGAGCGAGATGACGACAGAAAAAATTTCGAAGTTAATATAAAGAATTTAATCAAACAACTCCGTAAAAACAAAGTTTTTGACTATAAATCCCTTATATATGAGACATAATTTAAAGTATTGATCATGTTCAAACGCGGCATTTACAGATTGACACCGAGTGATATCCCCTTAAAACCTGGGGAAGAGACGGAATGGGGTGTGGACATCGACTGGTGTCGTCAACGCGTGAAATCAAATGGAACGTGAAAGAAAAACAATAACAAACGGTAAATTTGAATTACATATGTTATATAGAGATAAACTAACAATGCATTAATTTAATTACGGTACGTTCGATCGATCTGAAATTTTGATACGATGCATTGTTAGGTAACACGAGTCTATGTGCCGAATTTCAGCTCGATGGCATCACGGGAAATGGGTCATTTTTTACTTTTGTTTTTCCGCCCGCGAAACGAGATGACGACAGAGAGACAAGATTTCGAAGTTAATTAATATAAGGGATTTAAAAATTAGATACGATCTGCGGATTAGCATACGCCGCTGATTTATAAGACTAGGGTGCTTCCTAGCATAGATATTGATAGATTAAGCATAAACTGAGCACCCTAGTTTTATAGTCATGGCGAACAACGAGATAATCGATTTCACCTACTATTTAACGTTCCTGTCTCATTTTAAACCGTTGCATTTTCATAAATTTGGAACTAAAGATCTCTTCTAACTGTAAATTTCAAATTTTAAATTTATTATTTCTACTTTTTAGTGCATTTCTAATATAAGACTAGTTTTTTAAAAAGTGTTTTTTATATATTTTTTATTTTCTACTTTTTAGTCTACACATTTTACAGTAAGTGCAAAGCCAGCTTACCTTTGATCAATTTAGAAGTAGATATAAACCAAGAATGTCCTGAGATTAGTTCCGTTCTAAACGATTCGAATATTTTTGAGCGAACTGATCCCAATTATCCGACTTATCCCAATTATCCGACCTATCCCAATTATCCGACACTCCCTGTAAATCGAAAATTTACAGACTGAAACAGAATTATCTCCCCTGGTTTTAAAACCGGGCGCAGGGACGGTAGGGGGTGTGAACATCGACGGTCGGCGTGGCACGTGAAAGAATTATAAACAAATAGTCGGTTCGGTCCGATTAAACTTACAAAGCAAGTTAATATAAGGGATTTAAATATTTAATTAAATTAAATCTAGACATGGAAAAAGTCCGCAAAATTCACAAAAATACTATCACTGAAAATGAACATGTGTGCAAAATTTTCAGAATGATTGGATAACGGGAAGGGGTTCAACATTGGGATATTAAAAATAGTCCGATTAGGGATAGTCCGATTCAACTTAAAAAGCAAGTTAATATAAGACTAGTAATAAAGGGGTAAAAGAAACGGCACAAACAGAAATTTTATAAAACTTTAAAAAAAACAAAACAATTTTTTTCACTGGGGTTTGAACCCAGGACCTTTCCCGTATGAGGCGGACGTGATAACCAGTACACTACGAATCTCACCTTTACTGTGAAGGAACATATGCAAGTGAAACGCAAGGACCAATGTTGGTCTCGATACATTGGTCGACCCCAGCGAGGGATCATTCGTCATGCTCGGTGGCACATACTTGCGTGGTGTCTCCCATGGTCCCACGAAGAGAATTATATATATACTAGCGTATCACCCGTCAAAAATGACGGAAGTTTTCAGCTGAAATCTATTTATTTTAATAAAAATGCACTTTTTTTAGGGCGCTACGGCGCCGACCTTTTTCAAAATCCCAACTGACTTGTCCTTGTTTGATTATACGAAATATTAAACTTTCTGAAATGTACACAAAGTATTTTATAACAGGGGTTGCAGGGCGCCTACGGCTCCCCCTTTGTTTTTTGATTTTATAATTAACCCATCATCAAATCCTCTTTTTACATTGATCCCTTTTCCAAAATTAAAATATGTGCGAAAACAATGACGTCATATAATATTTTTTACAGCGCATCTTTAATTTGCACACCATTTGATGTATTGGTGCAGTAAATTGGTTTTCCCTGCTTTCTAAAATTAGTAGCTTCAGGACTGACAGACAGACACTACTTGCGTGACAATTGCAAATTATATTGTTTACTAGTGTACACCCGTCAAAAATGACGGAAGTTTTCAGCTGAAATATATTTATTTTATAAAAAAATGAACTTTTTAGGGCGCCTATGGCACCGACCTTTTTCAAAAGCCCAACTAACTTGTCCTTGTTTGATAAATACGAAATATTAAACTTTCTGAAATGTACACAAAGTATTTTATAATAGGGGTTGCAGGGCGCCTACGGCGCCCCGTTTGTTATTTTATTTTATAATTACCCATCATCAAATCCTCTTTTTACATTGATCCCTTTGCCAAAATTAAAATATGAGCGAAAACAATGACGCAATATTATATTTTTTTACAGCGCATTTTTAATTTGCACACCATTTGATGCATTGGTGCAGTAATTTGGTTTTCCCTGCTTTCTAAAATTAGTAGCGTCAGGACAGACTGACTTGCGTGACAATTGCAAATTATATAGTTTTATTATTATATAGATTTAAGCACGATATTGCCATATTTGACTGTAATATATCGGATATGCAATCGTTTAGATGCTAAATGACCAACGAGTCTTATCTGATTGATGCATTGGTGAATGTCTGTTAAATAATTAAAAGAAAGATTACGTTCGTCGTTTGTAGGTTGTTTTATTATTATTATTTTAATGTACAAGACTGTACATGTTTGAAATCTAAATGTTCTGCACCATGTGCGAGAGTTTGAAAGAAGGTGTTATTCTGAAACTGGCAACAAGTAACTTGTAGATCGTAGTACCTAAAAATTTGTTGAAAATTGAAATTTGTCCACCGAAATACTAAGTAATGTGTTCATCACAGCACTGAGTATTTTAATGCTCAGAGCAAGCCATCCATGTAATCGGCCATCCATAAATGACGTCCCCCAGCTAGGGGGATGGGGAGGGGGTCACACATTTGTCAGGATGTGTGACGAGGGGGAGGGGCTGTTTAATCATGTGACGTCACATGGAAACGCGCAACTTTAAATAAAATTTCCCCGTTAAATATTTGATTGCTTACAATTTATTTAATTACTTTTAAATAGCTTTCCAGGTGATTTAGAGTGCAGCCTACACTAAATACATGCTTAAATAACAAAAAAGTGATTTGAAACATGCTCATATTAAAAAAATAACTCGGCATTTATGGGGAGGGGGGGAGAAGCTTTGTGACGTCATATTGGAGGGGGTCTAAGTTTTTGTGACGACATGTGACGAGATGTGGATGGGGTTCAATAATCGGCCAAAATCGAGGAACGTTATTTATGGACGGCCCTTAAGCTTCAATTTGGATAGGCCGTAAACAAGAAGCGTCTAGAAGTAGATTTTAAGTAGTTGCTGACATCAAGAGGGCTCCCCAAATCAAACTAGTAAAAATCAAAGAAACGATACGACTAAATAATTCCTAGTGGTTGAACATTACGTTATAAGTTATATCCGACTTAAAGAATTCTTTTTAAAAAAAGTTTTTAAAATAATTGTTATCCCAACGATGTTGAAATTATTTCGATTTCAGCTTGACGGACTATTAGCGTGACCCGATTTCATAGATCTCAATCAGTGGCGCATGAAAGGGGGTGCCGTCCCCCGACGGGAAACTCTTTTCTTTACACGGAGAGAGGCAGCATTTTTGGAAAGATGACAATTTTTAAAAATAATTTTTTTAGAAGTGGGTAGCACAATTTTCCCGTCCCTAGCCCTAGCCACGCAACTTCTCGCTATTATAGTTTTTATAGCGAGTTTCGCTTATGCGCGTATATCTTTAAACTATAACCGAAAGGCGGCCGAGGGCGATGTCTAAGAAGCTCGAGAGTGATCAGACATTTGGGGTTAGTCCGGATGCCGTCACTTGAGCGGACATAATCAAAGACCGTGGATGCGAGTGATAGAATAACTAGCAACTTTGTGTTTTAGTGGGGACCCCGAAAACTCCAACCACAAGTTGACGCACGCTTCTGCCCCCGCGCCTGCCACTAGGAGTACCCGCGCGGACACTTGAGACTCGACTTTGATCATCGACCGTGCACTCACTTTCATGGATTGGCATCAAACAGTTGAAATAGCGGGCATTAATTAGAGGACCTTCTTCATACGGCGGGTCCAAAAACCGAGAGTCATTTCCCTTTTTTTTTAACAACGTCATGGCCAAGTTTATTTTTCAAGAAGAAAAAAAAATCTTTTAGTGGAAGCGGTATATTTTGTTTAATCCTCAGCATCTTTTGATTTAAAGACATTTTTCTTTATTGCAAACTGTTAGCTGCGAAGTTTTTTAATTATTTTATTTTAAAATTATTTTTGTAAATTATTATTTTTTAAAAATAAAGTGCGCTTACAAAACAGGCCATCAAAAACATGCAAACAGAAGTTTCTTTCGAAAGAAGTTCTCAAAAGCAAAATTCTGTAACAGACTGTGAGTGGTTGATCTATGAACAACACTCCGTGTACACGTTGTTTCTCCTTCAATGTGAGCAACAACAACAACAACAACAAGACATCCTGTATAAGCTGCACGACATTTTCAGACTTTAAAATAATATGCTGAAGATTACGCTGCGACTTATGTAAGTAAAATCATGACCGATTCTGAAAAAAAAACAAAGCAAAAGAAAACTAACAAGAAAACAAAAAAATAGAATTTGGTAATGTTTAGTTCAGTTCTGTGGGACATATGTTACAGTTGATTTGGTTGTGAGTTTTGGATAGAGGGAATAGTTGAAGTTGTTTTTTTTTGTGTTGCAGAAATGTTTGGCTGAATAGGTAAACTATATCTTGACAATGATATATTGTGCCATGAAGCGGAAGTATAGTCTTTTTTTTAATGGTTTAAAATACAATGTACAAAGAATATTTTTATCTATATTTTTGTTATTTCTTTATACACATTGATGAAAATTAAAATAATTTTGTTGAATGTGAATTCACAGTTAGAGGAATATAACAACATTGATAAAATACCGTATATTAAAACGGGAGAATCACACTGTAGGTTGATAGTACACGTATAAAAGCCAATCATTTGCAGATGATACTCAACTATATATTCACACTGATCCCTCTAATATGGACTCCGGTGTCCAATTGTTGCAGGAGTGCATTGGTGAAGTGAAGTCTTGGATGACGTTAAGCAAACTCAAGCTGAATGATGACAAGACTGAAGCACTTCTATTTTGCAACAATAAATCACGCAGTACTTTGTCTCTTCCGAAGTCAATTCACGTAGCCAGTTCGGATATTCTGTTCACAACATCGACTAGGAATCTTGGCTACATTATTTCTGACAACATGTCTATTAACAACTTCATCAATCACATCTGTCGCTCTGCCTACACTGCCATTCGTCAGATCAGCTCAATCCGTCATTACTTAACAGTTAGTGCCACAAAAACACTAGTCTGTGCTCTTGTACTGGCTCGTATGGATTACTGCAATTCTCTTCTGTCAGGTGTGCCAAAACAATGCATTGAAAGACTACAGAAAGTTCAAAATTCAGCTGCCAGACTGGTGCTCAATGCAAAAAAACATGACCATGTTACTCCACTTCTTCGCTCACTTCATTGGCTGCCTATACAAGCCCGTATTGATTACAAACTGGCCGTTCTCTGTCACAATTTCTTTTCGGACTCAAGCCCATCGTATCTTACTGAACTTTTGTCGGTCTACTCACCCACTCGCAAGCTAAGATCTTCTGCAGACACACGCGTTCTCTCTGTTCCTACGACACGCACCAAAACGTTTGGTGAAAGGTCGTTCTCTTTTTGTGCAGCCAAACAATGGAATTCTCTACCATTACACATACGTGGTATTCAAACAACCAAGTCCTTCAAGACTGCACTTAAGACACATCTTTTCAAAATTTATTTTTAAAATTGATGAAACAACATTTCTTGTAAATGATTAACGTAGCTTATGTATAATGTATTGTAATTGTGTGTGTTTGTTGTGATATGAATGTTAATTTAATACTTATAAGTATGTTATTTCTTTCATGTAAAGCGCTGTGAGCCCAGTTCCTTACTGGGATACAACGCTATATAAATAATCAATTTATTATTATTATTATTATAAAGGTTTCTAGCTTATGGGTGCTGAATATCGTTTAGTACTATTATCTCCCTTTACAAATTCAACAACATAATTTATAATAAACATTTCTCGCGCAACCAATTTCACATAATGCCTCTCTAATACATCGATATAAATATAAACCCAAACATAGGACCATTGTAAAATAACCAGTAATGACTTTCACTCGCCAATGCCCTCGACGGATCCTCAGTTCACGTTCACTTCTAAATCCCCGGCTGTAGAAAACGTTTTTAAAAAAAAATCTAGCGGGCTAAATTACTCGTGGCCGGCTGTCTTGGCTGAGTGGTGGAGCGAGGCATCTTTACAAGTGTTCCCTTCAATAAGCGAAGCTCACTTACGTCTGTGAGGTTTTGGCGGGGAGGGGGGGAGGGAGCCGGGGCGCGTTTAAACGGCTTATGAAATTAAGAAATCGCTTCAACTGCAACCGCGGCACCGGGGGATCTAAAGGGAAGGGGAGGATTAAGTGGCGGCTTTGAAGAGGCAGGCAGAGAGGATGAAGGCGAGGTGTAACGGGGCGAGGTGCACCCGCTACTTCTTACCGAATTGACATGTTTTATGTGGAGGTGGTGGGAGTGTGTGGGGGAGGGGGGGAGGGGGAGCGACCAGAGGGATCTCAAACGCTTCAGACCGTAATGATTCCGAGGAATCATTAATGAAGAACTAAAATAACTTCTGACCCCGTGTGACATTTTATCTTGAGACGAGGTCAGACAAAATATCTGGAACTCGATCGCTTTTCGAGTCGTTGACAATGAGCGGATTTAAAATAATGCGGGAATCTTTTAAAGATATATGCAGCTATTCTCTTTTTTTTTCTTTAAAGACCCTCCCCCCTTTCCGCACCCCCCCCCCAAAAAAAAATTAAAAAAATAATAACCTGTATTGCTTAGGTAATAACATCGAAACATTCCTTACTTTTCTTCAAAATAATGTTTGTTTAACTTAAACACAGAGGCGTCACTAGGTCACTAGGGTTGGTGTCTCCCAGTGTGGTAGCTCGTGGTGTCACCCCCCTCACGACTTACCCCATAGACCTCCTCCGAGTCAGACTGTGCCAAATAACGGGAACACACAGAATTTTACATGTTAGTGTCAATCCTTGTGATGTTATCACCCCCCCTGCAACCCGCGAAGTGACGCCTCTGGTTGAACTATTGTTATTTATATATATATATACGTATATATTTTGAACATGTTTCTTGAATTGAAAAAAAAGGTGACGATTGCTTGACCCAGTCACAGTCATCCAAATCAGCGCACAATAGCAAAAGCGTTGGCGCATAGTTAGGGTTGGTGTCATCCCGCGTGCCCAGCCTTGTTGCCATCCAGTTGGTACGACAAGAACAATAACTCTGGAGTATGGAGTTGCCGTAAACCCACATTTCAACACGAATTGCCCCTGTGTCAAAGTGATGCAGTTTCGTGTGTGGCGGATAAAGGGATAAACCTCGTAGTGTATTTGACCGTTTAGCGGGAAGCGTAGTACCCACTTGGTTGACGCCATCTTGGAGGACGTGGGTAGACTCGAAAGACTTGGAGGTAAGGTAACCGTGCAATGGATCCCGAGCCACGTGAATGTTAATGGCAATGAAAAGGCAGACTCCCTGGCCAAAGCAGGTGCAGCACTGCCCCAACCAGAGGCCCCAGTCACTTATCTTGGGGCTAAAACCTGGCTAAAGGACCACTTCCGGAGTAAGTGGTACCAGGAGTGGGCTGACAACACGACAGCCAGAGGGGTATTCGCTAACATGCCCAGGCCAAGCCGTTCAGACCAGTGGTGGAACCTGAGTCGCAAACACCAGAGTTTGGTGACTCAGATGAGAACAGAACATTGCCCAACCAACTCTTACTTTCACAGGCTAGACCACAACAGGGACTCGAACTGCCGTCATTGCAGCCAAGCCCCTGAGACAGTCGTACACCTGGTGACGTCTTGCCCGGCGCTTGATATAGCCGGGGGGGGGTGAGGGAGGCGGAAGAGTCCCATGTAAAGACAATGTTGTATGGCAATGCTCAACAGATGGAGCAGATTGCCCAGGTACTAGCCAAGGCCTTAAGAGATTAGTCTCAGGCCTACAGAATATGTGTTTAGTTTAGCAGGGAGCGATGAATTAAACATGAAGATAATGATAAAGATAAGACTTTCAAAGACTTAAAAAAAGAGCAAGTTTATTTTTAATTTTAAAAAAATTTATTGCGAGCCCTTCTGTTTAAAAAAAAAAACCTTTGGACGTATTTAAATAGATTTGAATATGACGGGGAACAGTGAGACGGAATTATCTCACCTCGCAACCCACCCCCACACACACACACTTTTTTCTAATGCCTTTGTTAATTAAAAAAAAATTATCCGAAGTCATATATTGGTATCAAGTGCAGTAACTTTGTCTTCACAATTAAGTATACATGCAATATCTACAGAACATGAGAATTGTCCTTGTCGATCACGAAGGACAAATAACAACATATGTACATAATAATATGTATATACATTTATTTAAAATATAAAGCGAGGTCTAGAAAG
The DNA here is from genome assembly GCA_944989445.1 of Ampullaceana balthica. Classification (NCBI taxonomy): domain Eukaryota; kingdom Metazoa; phylum Mollusca; class Gastropoda; family Lymnaeidae; genus Ampullaceana; species Ampullaceana balthica. The sequence goes on along the minus strand of CALYLW010001515.1, from coordinate 69,873 downwards.
GCAATCTACATCTCTCGACGTCAATTTTTCTTTCCTTATTTAATAACAATGCCAGGATGTTATTATTATTTTTATTTTTTTATGTGAACTATCAAGTATGTCAGCCATTGTAGCAAGCCCCTTTCCTATATTGCCTAAGAACAAAAAATGAAAGTGTAAAAAAAGGGGGAAAAAAACTCCCCAGAAATGCCTATTTAATATATATCCAAAATATAACATTAAGTGTGTCAGAAAGTTCGGGAGCCTGCAACTCATTTTGAGACCCACTGACAGTAAGGGGTGACAACTTCACATAATGTAAAACTTCCACTGCCCCCACCCTCCTTTCCTATCGACCCCCCTAAAGTTCGGATTTTTAGCCAGACTTTTCCAACGATACAGACTAGTGGAAGTGGTTTCCATTAACTTCAAGCGAAATCCAAACAGTCCACTTCACGTGCTCTAGGAACCCCCGCTTTTTACAAAATAACAAACCCTCAAAGCTGAAGAAACTTTGTATTCAACTTGGTGGCTGAAATTTTTTAAATTTTCAATCAAAATAGTGCACTGCAAAATGTTAAGTATTATAATTTTACCCTTAACGCGTATAGAGCTGTGCTCTATGTCGAGTCTATTTATAGCAGTTGAAACGGCAACGCGTAATTGTAATTATACAGTGGAACCTCGGTTTATGTCATGCTTTGGGTTAAGTCCAACTTGGTTTACGTCCTGTTGATCGCGAAACATTTTGCTTTGGTATACGACTTTTGTTTGGAATACAACCCACGTGCTAGAACTTGTATTGGGGTCGTCCGTTAATGACGTCACGCAATTTTGGCTGATTTCATCGTCACCCGTCCTCACAAAAAGTTAGCCCCCTCACCTCAAATATGACGTTACAAAGTTTTGCCCCTCCCCCTCAATAAAAGCCGTATTTCTTATTGGAAAGTGAACATGTTTCTAATCACTTTATTGTCATTTAAGTTTGTATTTAACGGCAGGTTACACTCTTGTATTATAAAACGCTTGAAGCAATAATTTAAAATGTTATAAAATAAATTGTAAGCAATGAAATATTTCAGTGGAACTTTTATTTAAAATTGCACGTTTTGATGGGACGTCACATTTCTTAAACACCTCCTTCCCCCTCGTTACAAAAATGTGTGACCCCTCCCTGGTGCGTGACGTCATTTATGGACGGCTATCGTGAGTCAAAAAGACACATCGCGCATACGTAACTTGTAGGAATTACACCGCGCGTTTCTCAAGTGAGTTTTTACGGAGGTTGCTGCTATCATACAGTGTACGACTAGCACAGCAAATAAATTATCACATGGTTTTATGTATTTCTCGTAAAATTATGAGTAAATTCACTTAACATGGGTTTTAAGAAAGTTAATGAGAGGAGCCAAGCAACTTATACAATATGATCAGGATCACCAGGGAGGTGAAGAAAAAGATATCGTTTTAAAGGATGAAATTGTAGTGCGTGTCTTGGACTTAGTTGGAACATACTGAACGGGGAGATCAACGATTTCTTTGATTGTGAATAAACAAATACTTTATTAAATGGGCAAATGTTGCGAGGGGTTGAAATCGATTACAAAACAAAGATCAGGGACATTTGAGCGTGTTGAAAAAATTGCTTTTGATCTGGATAACAGGGAAACAGAAAAAGATTTCGTCTTAGATCTGTTTACTATGTATTTTAGTATTAAGCAGTGTGTGATATGTAAATAACAATATGATTTTTTTTACCCCATGGGAACGAACTAATCATTTTCCCTCTATTTCTTATAGAACAAATATGCTTTGTTTACGTTCAATTTACGTGAAAGGGTCTGAGACGGATTAAGGACGTAAACCGAGGTTCCACTGCACTAGTTTAGCGCAACGTGCAGAGTACTGTATATTGAACACGCTATCCTTATGGCACGGGGGATATACCGTGACAAATTAGGCTTTTGGGTTATATAGTATGTAGACGAGTTGCTTTATAATGACCCCTTTTCCAGCCCATGACGGACTATGGGGCAAGTGAAGTAGCGTTCACGAGATTTATTTAGCCACCACAAACGAGCAGGGGAATGTGTGGCCAGCACAATGCCCCTAGGGCCATGCCAGCACCGAGAGTAGACCCCGCGACTCTCTTCTACCTCAGTTCGGCAGTCCAGCGCGCTACCGCTAGACTACCGCGGCTAGCAGCATTCAAAATTGGAAGTTTGCACAGAGAAGACAGAGGAGATATCAAAAGTGATTGTGATTTTTTTCTTTTCTTTATTCATTAGTTTTTCCACTGTAGTGTATATTTGACGTTGGCTTTTTTAACACACTTTATTTATTTGTAATGATGAAGGCTTTTCCGAAACATCAAGAGTCTAGGCACTGACGAGTACATATTTATCCTATACTAGTTTGTGCTGCGGCACCGTGGCGCATGCAGCGCCCCCTTTTTTAAGCCCTTTTTCAAAAGCCCAACTCACTTGTCCTTGTATGATAAATACGTAATATTAAACTTTCTTAAATGTACGCAAAGTATTTTATAATAGGTTTTTGTTTTGTGTCACGGGTGAATCACGAGTGTTTTGCGTGATGGATGGCGGAGAGGTCACGTGAGTAAAAGCGCGGGAAGAAAGAGTCGTTCCCATTGGCTAATGAGGTGAGGAAATCAGTGTTAGAGTTTGCTGGTGTCATGGCAGATGTATGCCAGTGTGTTCCACGTTGTATAACCTCAAATTATATTTTTGTGTACAAAGTATAAATATTAAAGTTGTTTTATTGAAACCAATTCTTCAGAGGATTATTGTGTACAAGGTTTTGTATTGAGAGAACGCCTACAAGTTACATTAATAAGCAAACCATTGACATTTTGTTTTTTGTCAAAAGCCCAAGTAACTTATCCTTGTATGATAAATACGAAATATTCCTGAAATGTACACATAGTATGTATATAATATTTTTTACAGTGCTAATCACCACACGATTTTTAAAGTAATTTTAGAAAGTAGCGCACCAAATTATTGCACCAAAAAATAACTCTTTGAGTCAGTCAGCACTGTTTACAACATAATTGCTGACGTCATAGGTTCGTGCGTTGTTTGGTTAATGTTAATCTGGAAACCAAAAGGATTATGATTTTCAAGTCTATATTTTCAATTAGCCTTAGGCCACAGTCAGTCATACATAATTGAGCGTAAACATATATATGATAATAAAAGGCAATTTTCTGTCCGTTCTGTCCGGTCATCTATAGCGATTGGTTCCTCAAACATATATGACTCCTACAGCCAATCATATTGAACACGTTTACGCGGACGTTCAAAACGAGTTATTTTTGGTGCAGTATTTCTCCCAAGACTTTATTTTGAGTTATGAGCGTTGGGATTTACAGTCGAAAGCTCTGTTTTTACGAGTTATTTATTTTAACTATAAAGAAAAGTATTTTTGACGTGATGCACATGTATGCCGGTCGAGACGGCTGTTGGAGGGGAGTTACAACATGCCACCGAACGCTGGCGGAACGTCCTTGGACGGGCTTTGTTGCTCGTCTATTAATAAAGCTGAAACTTTATTATAATTTTTTTCACACAAATCGTTTTGGGACCATTGGTTTTATTTTAAAGCCCTATCGCGCAGTTCTACTCTGTATTGTGAATGAATAAAGTCGTAGGGGATATTAAATTTGATTAAAAAGATATACTGTCCAGTATGTGAAAGAGTCATTTCTTACGGGGTTGCGGGAGGGGGGATTGAAGCATTAAGAAGTGCTTTGTGTGATGATCAACATACTACCGGCACGTGTACGGCTGCCGCCACTACCACCACCACCACCGCACCCCTCACCAGTGCGTTTCACGGCTATACATTCACTAACCTGATACCTACATGAATGGGATCTACTCACGACTCCCGGAGTTCAAGCAAGGGGTGGAATAAAAGGAATCTCTCGCCTTTGATGTGAGGGTTAATGGAGCCGAAGATGTTACAGCTATGGCTCGCGCGCCCTCCCCCACTCCCTCACTTTCCTCCTCGTGCTCATTACTAGCTTGCGTGAAACTTTTGCTGGCACAGGGGCCCTCAACATGTTAATAAGGGATTGGCTGATTGTCATCAATGTATGGTTGAGCCTGGGCTTAATTGGTTCTCATGTATGGTGCATTTCATTTCTATATATTTGTAACTGAAGTCAAGGTACCATACGGATCCAATTAAGATTTGTTGTACGGCAGAATCTGAACCACGCAAGCCGTAATTTGAGGGGCCCTGGGGTGGAAGATGGGAGCAAAGACGGTTCACGCTTATTTTTGCTGGCGCATCTCATTTGTGTGGGAAGGGTGGTGGTGCTCGGTTGGCCACACCTGTTCCACTTCTGCGCGTGCCGTCCGCGAGGCATTTATTAATGTAACTCTCTGGTCACTCAGTGGAGGTTTCACGGGTAAAGTATTAGTTGGGGTTGTCAGGAATGGTTGTTGGGGTTGTCAAGGAAAATGTAGCCATTTGCGTCTTATGGGGGGAGTAAGGTGAAACAAACGCTCCCCTTCAGATTTTTAAAATGTTTGTCAAAATATTATTTTTTTTTGCATTTTATCACTTTTTTTTTGTTGTTGTAATTTTAGTTGTAGCGTTTCAATTTAAGGAAAAAAAAGGTCAAAAGTAAATGCATGACAGCTAAATATCAGGATCCAAATGGGCCATATCCAGCGGCGTAACAACGACTTGGCATCGGGGCAGTTGCCAAGGGCGCCGAGGGCAAATCCTTCAATAATAAAATTATTTATTCTGTATAATTTAGTATTTTCCCTATTTCTCAAGGGCGCCAAAAATGAATTAGCCAAGGGCGCGGAAAACCCAGTTACGCTTCTGGCCATATCAATGATATGTCACTCCAAGGCAGCTAAAATCAGGAGCCATATCAATGATATCCTTTCAAATACTGCCAAAAACACTGATGGACTAGAGATGACCGTAGACCCAAACCAGATTGACTAATAGCGAGAATTTCGGCACCCACTTTTCCCTTAGCAACCTGTATAATGATCGTCCCGAATCCCAACCATTTAAAAGAAGAAATTATTTTTATCGCTATGAGGCTGATCATCGAGGCATTAATTGTCATGAACCAAAATAAATACACATCAGATTAAAAAATAACGTAATACAGAACTTTCATTTATTTTTATTTGATTCATTTAATTTATTATCATACCGAACAATTTTAGGTGGAAAGTTCGAAAAGTGTTATTTTTGGTGCAGTAATTTGGTGCGCTGCTTTCTAAAATTAGTTACATTACAACCATACATACATGCATACAGACGACGGGAATTATGTATATTGATAGCAGCTGTTGCAAAATCATAACTCCAATTCCATATATTGTTACTGAAAAAAAAATTATCCAAGAAATAGTACATAACAATTTCTATCTTTAAAAAGAAAATGAAATTAACTTATTAACTGATTAAAAAAATTGCAGTTGTAATATATTTTTTAAAAAATATTGTTTTCTGAGTATTTTAAAATTATCCAAAAACTTTTCAAGAACAGCGATGTAAACAATTTCGAAAATTTTAATTTATAAATTATCAATTTAAAACATTGGTCGGATGAGTAAAAAAACAACAACAAAACATTAAAGAAATATAACACTTAAAATCAAGTTTGTCATGCGCGTTTTCATTGATTCGGTACCTAAAAAAAATTACAACCAATTTCAATATTTGTTCATACATGAACTATAACAACTATAACATTTTAGACAATTTTTGTCGCATCCTGATTGAAAATCAGAAGAAACAACAATGGACTTCATCATAAACTATGGTTATTAGTTTAATCTTGATTTATTACCCAAAGTCCAACTCTGTAACATAATTGGGTTGATCATAAATATTCAAATCCTTTTACTTTAAAATTTAACAGCATAAAATTGGATACATACAAAATTAAACAATGTATCTAAAATTATGTTTACACTGTTTTGGCGTAAGAAACGGTTTTGTGTTGGTTTAAAAAAAAATAATAAATATATATACATATTAGGGCTGCGGAAATTAACGATTAATTTCTGGATTAATCGTTAAAATTTTTTAATGATTAAATTTTTTTAACGATTAATCGACCCATCACTTATAGATGTACTGGAAGTCAAAAAGTAACAATATTTCGGCCGATAAATATAAAATAATTTCCGGACGATTGCACGAACATTTTGGTTTTAAACTATTAACTGACGTGATTGTTCAAAATATTGATAAAGGTTATTGTGTCCATTGAGAGAAATCGTTTGCCTACCATGTAATATTCCCTCTAAGTCTATGCGTCGTTGGTCCGTGTGCAAAGTTTTTTTTTAAAACGTGGATATTCGAACCCTTTACCATCGGTGCGCCAGCCGAGCGCGCTTGACATTCGACCACCGTGTCCCACTGTGACTGTACGCCATCGCTCTAACGCAGGGGTCGGGAAAACCATGGCTCGCGAGCCAGATGTGGCTCTATTGATGGCTGCATATGTCTCTCAGAAAAATGTTCGATTATTAAAAAAACACGTTTATTCAGACTCCTTTGAACTACATATTAATTGCATATAAAAAACTGCATAACAATGTTATTAAAAAAAATTCAGAGACGTAATTATTGTACTTTTAGTGTTGAAATTACACAAAATGCACACATTTACTTGAATTTTAGTTTTAAACATAATGTATGGCTCTCACAGAATTACTTTTCAAAATGTGTGGTGTTTATGGCTCTCTCGGACAAAAAGTTTCCCAACCCCTACGCTAACGTCTAATGATAAACTCCAATAATATTAAGTCGTAACGTCATGAATCACTCCGCTACATTATTGGTTCATGTTATGACAATCTCCAGGATCTCACATGTAGAAACTAGTTTTCTCCATTACCTTTAATTTTTCTAGTAATTTATCGACGGTTCTCATTTAGTAGTTTTAAAAATATGCCTTTTTATATATAAACTAGTGTATTACCCGTCAAAAATGACGGAAGTTTTCAAAATAAATATGCAGCCAGTGGGCCGCGGTGGTCTAGCGAAAGTGCGCTGGACTGCGGAACCGAGGTAGAAGAGAGTCACGGGTTCTATTCTTGGTGCTGCTATGGCCCACAGGGCATTGTGCTGGCCACACAATCCCTTACTCGTTAGTGGTGGCTAAATAAAACTTGTGAACGCTACTTCACTTCCCCCATAGTCCGTCATGGACTGGAAAGGGGGTTATATTTCAGCTGAAATCTATTAATTTTGAATTTTAAAAAAACACATCAGAAAAAAAAGTATGTAATACAGAACTTTCATTTATTTTTTTTAAATTTTTTTAATTCATTTATTTCCATACTAGGGGTTGTAGGGCGCCTACTGCGCCCACTCTTTTTTTGTCAAAGGCCGAAATAACTTATCCTTGTTTCATAAATACTAAATATTAAACTTCATGAAATGTACACAAAGTATAAATCCTCAAATCCTCTTTTTACATCGTTCCCTTTTCTAAAATTAAAATATAAGCTAAAACAATGACGTCATATAATATTATTTTACGGCAAGTCTTTAATTTGTAATTATTTTGAACACCTCTTGATGCACACCATATATTATATAAACACCCTCAATTATCATTCCGTATTGAGGGTGTTTATATAACATCATTCCGTAATGCCGTAATGATAAGGGACATCACTCTGCTTTTGTTTTTAAATTGAAAATATAGACTTAAAAATCATATCCAGATTAACTATGCACGAATCTTTGACGTCAGCATTTGTGTTGTAAACAGTGCTGACAGACTCAAAGAGTTATATTTTGGTGAAGTAATTTGGTGCGCTGCTTTCTAAAATTAGTTGCGTCACGGACAGGACTGACGGGACGAGCAGTTAAAAAATCGTGTGGTAGATTAGCACTGTAAACAATATTATATAAATAATTTGTGTACATTTCAGGAATATTTCATATTCATCCTACAAGGATAAGTTACTTGGGCTTTTGACAAAAAAAAGTGTGTGCCTTAGGCGCACTACAACCCCTATTATAAAATACTTTGTGTACATTTCAGGAAGTTTAATATACGGTATTTATCATACAAGGACAAGTTAGTTGGGCTTTTAAAAAAGTGGACGCTGCAGGCGCCACGGCGACGCAGTACAACCTAGTGTATTAAAATAGTAGCTCAAAAAATGACATCGTAGCGTTAAGGATACAATGATCCATGCAGTGAGCCATTGACTTGGACTGTTATATTATTTACTAGTGTATCACCAGTCAAAAATAACGGAAATTTTCAAAATAAATACACATCAGATTAAAAAATAACGTAATACAGAACTTTCATTAATTTTATTTATTTTTATTTGATTCATTTATTATCATATTGAACAATTTTATGCGGAACGTTCGAAAAGTGTTATTTTTGGTGCAGTAATTTGGTGCGCACTGTAAAACAAAATCGATCGCAGAGACTTCAGATGGTGGGAGGAGCGAAATATAATCCACCCACTCTTTGGGGTAGGCTCTTTCGAGTGATGGATGAGTTTGATGTGGCATCTTCTCTTCCCATTGGATGACTTCATAACGCACGTGAGCCTCTAAAATGGCTGCTCTTTCGTGATATTTTTTTTTCTTTTTATAAGCCCCCCACCCACCTTTTTTAAAAAATCTGTTTCTAGGAGCGAACGCCTCTGACCGACAGCGGCAGCTAACCCCCAGTGTGGTACCAGAACCGGAAGTGATGCATCCCAACACCCCTTCCACCCCCATCTCCCCTCCCGGTCTTATCTCGCCATCACGACTCTTAGGGTGAGAGGTTAATGGGCTGTTGATGAGTTGGAACGAATCAGCCAATGGACTAACTGTTCCCGCTGTCAGCGCGACGCTCCGGGCCCCCAGGCGGCATCTCTCCCCCCGGCACCTCAGACATTCACTGCCTCCGTTTTCACGGTGGACGGGCTAGTCGTCATACCTGGCTCGGCGCGTGATAAGCCGATAAGATTATCTTGGATAACTTCCTGATATCGGCCGAGTTAGTTCCCCGGAGGTCGGTTATTGTCGAGTTGTTTTTGTTGAGCAGATATAGATAGAGCAGCTCCGTCGCCACCAAGGATTCCAGGAAATCGTTCTTACTCATTGCTGCAATTATCGCCCGCGACAAGATCGAACTACGGAGTAGACTGGTTTGAAGATTTGTACATGTCCGCGGTGACAGCAAGAGAGGTAACATTACCAACTTTATTACTTAGTTGTTTACTTTTATTTTTATTTTCAAGGGGGTAATATTTCAAACTTTGAAAATTTAAAAAAAAATTATTAAAAAAAACCAACAACCCATTTTGGTGGCCTACCTAGAAGTGTGCGTTCCTCGTCTTTGTAATTGTAATAAACATGTGATTTAAATACTGAATTCAATACTAAAGTTTCTACCAACAACAACACAATTATTATTAACCCTCTGTAGTTTTGGGGGTTCCCCCAAAGAGACCCACCATTTATGCACCCCCTCCCCCATTCACGCCATTTTTTTACTATTTGTTGATACCTATACTATGATACTATGCTATTGAAAAGTTTTAATCATCTTTAATCTCAGGATTAACTTGAACAAACAAATGAGCGCGCTACACGTACCATTTATATAAAGGAGCTCTTCCACGAGTCCGAAATAAGTTCTTATTGTGCCATAGGTCTCACGACGGAAGTCTTAATGATACTTCATCTAACGCTAGGGCAGTGCTTCTCAATGGGGGGCGTACGCTCCACCGGTGGAGCTTCGGGATTTTTAGGTTTGGGGGGGGGTGCATTTAGTTTCTAAATCTAAATATTTTTTTATGTAAACAGATCCTGTAGTGTGGTGTAGCCAGGCTCAATTCCAGGAAACTCCAGTTATTGAATATTTTGACCATCAGATATTTAAAGGTGACTCGGTGGGGGCATGGTCCAAAAAAAGGTTGAGATGCATTGCTCCGGAGAAGAGTTCGCAAATACACTGTGTAAAAGAAGAAGAGAAAAAAAAACCTTTAATTCTGATCATTTGACACCGACGGCCTGTGAAAATATCAGTTAGAACCAACGCTGTATGTCTGTGGGGTTAGATGCAGTTCACACCAGTCAACGAATGATGGGGAATAATAATTAAGAAAGAGCAGCCATTATTGATGACACCAATTTTGGCTAATATTAATTAAGATGAAGTGAAATCAAAATTTTCCGCGTTAACATACTTTTTAAAAAAAAAGATATCTGAAATGAGACTTAACTTTAAAATCTCACTTGAATTCTTTGTTCAATATAATATGACTAATTATAATCGTGATTTATTATTAGTCTCATTTTACCTATTTTGTATATCTTCTGACCCTCCGTTAATGTGTAGTGGATGTGCATGAACAAATAAATTACATAATTGCAAGCCTCTTTCCACGAAATGATTTAAGTGGCGCGGGGCTGCAATGAGGCTGGATAGAAAAATATGGTTATTGAGTGGGGTATAAGTGAAGTGGCGAAGCTATGGGAGGGGGAGGGGGTGGTCCAAATTCGAAAGTCCCCCCGGGTCCCGACTTGAAGGGGGCTCCTAATAGAGTGTCCAAAAATTTTTTTACATTAAATAATACGCCACCTCCGTGTATACAGGACGCCCAAAGAAGCCAAGCCCCCCAGGCCCCCAAATCCCTACAAATCCCTAGCTACGCCACCGTATGAGCCTGAAAAAAAACGTCAAGATTCATACAATATCAGTAACAGGAACTGATACGGTACCTGTAAAAGTAACAGTAACATAATCAGTAACAGCACGTTTCCAGGTGGGGTGCATAACATGTCGCGCTCAAATAGTTGAGATGCCGCGTGTCACTCGTCGTCTGTAAACACACCGCGCAGAATTCTGGGATGTGCTAACTGCACGCGCTAATGGCGTCTCGTGACAGACGCCCGCCGTCAGGTCGCGAGGAGGAAATGTCGGTTACGAATAAAATCGTCTCTAGGCACTAGCGGTGATTGTCCTGAGCTGAAATAGTGACTTCGTACATCAGCAAGACTCGCACTAATAGGTCGGCCGGCATAAACAATCTCACTGATTGTATGAGACAATCTCACTGCCAACATTCAAAACATTAATAAAAATTCAAGACTAGACATAAGCCACGGATAAGCTTTAATTAAAGTGTGCGATATCCTTCTGTGCTGAAGGAGCGTCTTTAATGTATAACATAATAATATATAGGTGAAGTATTTTAAATCGAGCGTAGTAGTTTTCTAAGTAAAACAACTTAGATGCGCCCATTCCCTTATCCTTCCCGAAAATGCAAAAACAAAAACTAAGAGAAAATATTAACAAAAACACATAATATAGACACAGTTATATTTTTGTTGGGCGTACCATTGGAGTATATGACTTGACAAGTCGTGGCGGAAATCTTTTAAAAAGAGATATCCGGATTTTTCAGTTGGGCCTCTTCAATTATCTTATCTTATCTTATCTTATCTGTTACAGACAATCCTTCTATTCAGAAGATTATTGCGTCCTACGCTTGTCTATGGTTTGTGTCTAGTCCTGCATTCTTATTAGAGTTTTAAATATTGATAAAGTGTTGGTTTTCCTGGTTTCTTCAGGCAACCCAATCCACGCCCGAATTCCGGACGGGAAGAACGAAAATTGTATGTGTTTGTTCTTGCATACGGAATGAGGAAAGGTGTTTTTATCCTTTTGTCTATCTGAGGGTTGTATTAAGTTATCTTTGTGTTGTATTTCTAAATTAGAATTTATTGCTTTTTGTATTGTTACTACTTTACTCTTGGTTCTTCTATCCTCTGGTGTTTCAAGGCTTAATGATTTAACAAATGGAGTTATTCTTGTCAGTTTTGAATATTCTCTAGTAATGAATCTGGCAGCTCTTTTTTTGAATTTGTTCTAGTTTATCAATGTTTTTCTTTGGTGGATGGGTGTCATACAGAAGATGCATATTCTAGTACAGGTCTCACCAAAGTGAGGTAGCATTTTAGTTTTAAATTCTTATTACATCTGTAAAAGTTTCTTTTTATAAAGCCTAAGATTTTGTTTGATTTTTTTAATAACTTCATTTACGTGGGGATTCCATGATAGTTTCTCATTTATTATTACTCCTAAGTATTTTGCATCTTTAGTTTGGATTACATCTTTTCCGTGATTGAAATATTTTTAATTTATTTGTTTCTTTTTATTTGTTACTCTTAACAGTTGAAATTTTTTGAATCGAATATCCGGAGGTCTTACCTCAACAGATGTTTTGTTAATTCTAGCGTTAACTTGAGCGGTCTTAGTTGGGTTTGGCCGGTCTCAGTGGGTTTGACCGGTCTTAGTGGATTTGACCAAGACAAAAAACTTGCTATACCGTACAAGTTTTTTTTTAAATTCAAAATTAAACGCAAAGTTACTTCATTATTTATGTTAAAATAAACAAACAGTATAACAACTAGTGCCTCAATCTCAAGGCGTGACCCGGGTCAGTATGAGGCAATAGCGTTGCAAGTGTGGTTATGAGGGGCTCACGTCCCCAGGCGGAACTTATTTAGTATATTACTAAAGTGAAGATATAGTGGGGGGACTATTTGCCTCGGTTGAGATTGACCCCAAGCTATTACCAGTTTGAGGTTCATACCTTGTTGGGAGTCAGCAGCCTAGCGGCCAGTTTAAGAACCCTACCTTGGTAGGATACAGCATTTGAGAGTCCAATAATTTGAGAACCCTGTTTCGATGGTAGCCAGCCACCGAGTGGCCGGTATATGAACCCTGTACTGTTGGTAGCCAGCTACTGAATGGCCAGTATGAGAACCCTGGACTGATGGTAGCCAGGCACCGAGTGGGCAGTTTGAGAACCTTTACTTGGTGGAAGCCATCCACCGAGCGGCCAGTTTGTAACACGTCATAGCAACCCTTTCAAATATCCCGATCTCGTTAAAACGATGGTTTGGCCATTGGCGATGTGTTGATTGAAGAATGATGGTGGCTACTAATGACTCTGCTGTTTAATACGCGTTTTTTTTTGGGGGGGGGGTGGGAATTGAATATAACAACAACAGGTACTGACTAATCTCAGCTGTGTCAAGTTGTTAGATAATTGGTCTTAATAATCCCATTGTAATTAATATATCGGTTGATTTTCATCGTTTAATTTTACTTGTAATTGAAAGCTGCAACGAATCTGAAAGAATGCTTCTGTCAGTCTCTATTATCAGCCTCCCCCCACATACACACACTCTCTCTCTCTCTCTCACACACACACATACACACACTCACACTATTTATCTTGAAACAAACTCCGATTTTCCTCCCCCCCCCCTTTTCCTCAACACATTGAGTTAAATGCTGTGACATATAGATTGATGGAAAAGTCTAGCAATATTATTTCGCACAGGATGACAGAGCAGTTAAACACAAGTAATGTGTCATTCCTTGTGCCCTTTGGATTGGCTCTATGAAGTTTCTCAAAGCAGCGTTGGATGACATCACATCACTGGATTACATGTATAACCTATCCACAAAACGTTCACTCCGTATTCGATAACACGGCCTCCATTGATTTGTGGAACACATACGCAAAACTACGGGCACAGATATACATGTAATATGGTTACAAAGATAGGTACAGATATATATATACAGATATGAGTACAGAGAATGGTTCAGATATATGTACAGAAGTACGTACAGATATACGTACAAGAATGCGGTGTGTAAAACTTTTCGAAGACTACAAGACAAGTTAAGGCAGTGATGTAACTCATGACAATGGTCTTAAACGTTGAATTATCATGGATTTTGTTTATGAATACCTCCCCATTCAATCTTTAATCTTCCTGTCGCGTTTTTATATACTTAAAGAAATATTCATCGTTGAGGGCGATTAAAAAAAAATTGTATGGTATGTTCTTATATTGCGAGGATGTTTAATTTTATCAGAGTTTTAGTTTATTTCAATTGATCACAGACTTATTGTAACAAAAATCTAAAACAGTTTTTTTTCAATTCACAGAGACGATGTTGGCGCTGACCAGTGTCCACCCATGTTTACACCCGCTCCCTAAACCGACCGTCCCCGCAGCCGTGGAGATGCCGTTCAGGACAAACTTTCACAATGCACTCCATCAACAGAGCGTAATGGCCGCACAGTGCTGCGCCCCGGGCTGCTGCCACGGGCCGCCTCAACTACCGCCACACCACCGCCAAGTAAAGAACGCGCCTCAGGTTTGTCCTTACCATTCCAGCCGACAAGGCGTCGCTCCCGTGATGACCAGCTACCGCCCGACCCCGACCTCGCCACCGGATGTCGCCCACCAGCTGCCGATGGTCAGGTTCGCACACATTCAGCATGCCCCACGCGTGGTTGGCCCCTCGTTAGTGGACCGTGGGGGTTTCCTCTTCGGCGCCCAGGTTTATCACGTGGGCCCCGCGCCTCGAGCCCACCCGATTCTTCCCCCCTTCTCAATGTTCAGTTCGATGCTCACCTCATCTCTGGTCAAAGAAACCAGCCGGTCACTGGTGTCCAGCGAAAAATCAGGTTTCGAGTTCAGCGCTGCCACCTCTAACGGACTCAATCGAATTCCTCAGAAACATGGACTTCACTCGAGTTTTGCCGACTTTTCAAACTCATCAAAGCAGACAGGTTCTGTAAAAAAATTGCGCAGGAAAAGGTTTAAAAAGCGAGAAGTGTTAACTCTTGAGGTTCACAATCGCGCAGCAAGTAACGACCTTAGCCACAGCATTGCGTCTATACTCAGCGAGGGATCGGAAATTCCCGAAAATCGTAAAAACACGATTGTGACACAAACTTTTACACATCGTGATGGACGCGCGAGGAATAGAAAAATGAGCTCAGAGGCCTACAACAGTGACGTTCAAAGTGACGTCGATGTGACGTCATGCAGCAGCGATGAGCTCGAGTGCGAGAGCAAAGCGAGCGAACATACGGATGAGAATGAACATTTCAAGACGGAGCCGGGCGGTGACGTCACGACTAACCCGGCAGACGAGAGGAGCATCGCACATAAAGAAGGCTGTCAATACCAGGCGCCATCATCAGGAGAACATTTCAGTGAATGTACACAACTCTCTTCCGCTATAACCAGTCAAGGTTTTAAAGTACACACACAGCAGTCGCAGTTACGAGAGCAATGGACAGCCGAATCTCAAAGTTTTGTTAAAGAGGAAATACATTGTGATATTGAACCTGGGGTGGCAGAAGCGAGTGTATCTGATAACAATGTTCACCCAGAAAGTCCATCTTCTGCCGTCTCCAGCAACGAGATTTCGGCGCCAGTGCGAAAGGTGTGTCCACACCTAGGTGACAGACTGGGCGTTCAGGAACGGAGCGCTTTCAAGCCCTATATCTAAACATTGTTCGGACACGCCTCTGATGTGTGGCTCGTTCCCTCCACAACAGCTTGTCTACGGGGGACGCGCCGCGTGCCCTTGCGTCACGTGTTCCGATGCAACGTTCAGAAACTTCCAGACGAACCCCCAGGGCTGCAGTGAACTAGAGATCAAGGAACACGTGATTGAATTGGATTTCGACGATGTGTCCTCCGCCGATGGAGCAGGGGCCTCCGCCCATGGAGCAGAGGCCACCACCGACGCCATCAGTACGCTGAGGCACAAAAGTTGTATTTACCAAAACAAGGTCGTGGTAGACCAATCGCAGGGCGCATGCGCACCGGCCCTTGCCGAAACCCTAGGGGCGTGGTTCGACTGGCTGCGCGGCAAGGACACTAAGCTGCCAACTTCAGAGGCGCTCCCGGCTCGTTTGCCGCCTCCCCCGAGGTACTTCTGCGAGGCGTGCAGCAAAACCTACTCAACGTTCGGGGGCCTCTCCAAGCACCGCCAGTTTCACTGCCCCGAGCACGTGCGGAAGGAGTTCGCGTGCAAGCTGTGCAACAAAGTCCTACTCTTCACTGGGCGCGCTGAAGATGCACATCAGGACCCACACGTTGCCTTGCAAGTGCCAGGTCTGCGGTAAGGCGTTCTCGCGGCCCTGGTTGCTGCAGGGCCACGTCAGGACCCACACGGGCGAGAAGCCGTTCAGGTGCAGCCACTGCGGCCGGGCGTTCGCGGACAGGTCAAACCTGAGGGCCCACCTGCAGACGCACGCGGACGTGAAGAAGTACGCATGCAAAAACTGCGGGAAGACTTTCTCGAGGATGTCGCTGTTAAGCAAACATTCTGAAGGAAGTTGTCCGAGAAATAGCAAAGTATAGCGCCGCGTGTATGAAGATGTTGTCGTTGTCCGATAAACATTCTGTACGAGGATGTCTAGGCACATTGCTAGGTACAGAGACCTGCTACAAATATCTTAACGTTGCTCAAAAAACATTATGTACAATGATGTCTAGGCATATTGCGAGGAATAGAGACATGTTATGAAGATCTTGCCTTTGCACAACAAACATTTTGTAGGTTGATTGCTGTGAAAATTAAGTCGTGGCGCAAAGTTAATACTAAAAGATATTCACTTATATTTTTATATGCAATTTTAACAGCCATGACATAGTGATCAAATAAAATATTAACCTCATGTAGGTTACAATAAAACAATAATTACACTTGTTAAATGTAATGCTTTGATATTGTTAAAGATTTTCAAACAAACTTTGGAGGGAAAATTACTACTGAATAAAAATGTTAAATAAATTTTTAAAAATAACATGTTTGATTTTTTAATTGTTATTATTTTTAATATGTTAAAATGTAGTCATGTATTTTTAACACACACACACAACACAATCCAAAGTATGACTCGAATTTTGATAGGTGAAAATTGCTAAACTATAAATTACAACGCTGTTTTTTTTTACCCTCTTTAACATCGTGCTGACGGATACCAGTTTGCGTGTTTCTGGTAAGTTTTCATGTATCTTTAATAATAATAAATAAAATAATAATAAATTCATAATTTATATAGCGCTGTATCCCAGCAAGGAACCGGGCTCACAGCGCTTTACATGGAGATCATAACATACATATCAAATTAAATAACCATTCATACCCATAATAGCAACATAAAGGGACAGTACATTACACATAAGCTACGTTAATCATACAAGAAATGTTGTTTCATTAATTTTGTAAATACATTTTGAAAAGATGCGTCTTAAGTGCAGTCTTGAAGGTTTTGGTAGTTGAAATACTACGGATATGTAATGGTAGAGAATTCCATTGTTTGGCTGCACAAAAAGAGAATGACCTTCCGCCAAAAGTTTGAGTTCGTGTCTTAGGAACACAGAGAATACGTGTGTCTGCAGAAGAGCGTAGCTGACGACATGGGTGAGTAGACCGACAGCAGTTCAGTACACAATTTCCACCAAAGAACGACAACTTATCTTTATATGTTGAGACTCCGGATGGGAGGAACAAAAAAAATAAATCATTTTATAAAATAATTATCAAGACTGAAAAAGGCAACAGAAAAAAATAAAATTAGAAGAAAAAAAACCTTCTTTTTTTTCTTCTTTTCGATTCACTCATATCTTCTTTAATTGATTTCTTTCCAATACTAAGTCAAGACGCTGCTTCCTTTCGGTTGTGACTCAGCAAAAATGTACAGCGTCTTTTAGCATAGGAACCTCACCACTGCTACATAGCGCTCATAAGAACCAGATTTGAGACGCGAGACAAAGCAAAAACGTTTGTGTGTCTATACGTAGAATAATGGCCCCCAAGTGTCGGTGTCCTATCGAGAGGTTAAAGAAGATTCTGATGTCACTTGGCAGTAAGCTCGGTATAAAAACAAAATGAAAATGCTCGATGTGTTGTGACGTATAAGAAAGATTTCGAGCTTTAAGCAGACATCCATTTAATCTCTGGATGATGGTCCGCACTGGCCAACATTATTATATCATATTAGGCTTAATAAATAATTTTGTTCATTTTTTTGTTGTTGCTTATTTGCTGAAAAAATGACATAATTCTTTATGTTTAGTATTAAAGAATGAAAATGGGGGATTATAATTAAAATTTTCGGTCCTTAATTGATAACTTCTGCGGACCGGCGGATGATGGCCCACGGACCGGCACCGGTCCGCGGACCACCACTTTGAGAAGCACTGGTCTAACCGGCACGAGATGGTCACACGCACACACCCACCTCCCTTCCTCCCTCCCCCTCCTCCTCCGCATTCCACCCCCGACGACCCAACTTCCATCACCAACAAACAAATGTCCCGCCGAACGTGAGGTTCCTTATTGAACAATCGTCTTTTAATGGCGCGCTCTCGCTTCCCACAACGAGGCTGTGTTTGTTGTGACAACGGTCGCCATGATATCAATACGTGGGGCAGGTTCGGGCTGAATGAGGCGATCGCTTTACACGGCCATGGTGTGGTGCCATCCCAGGTGTTGCAATGCTATTAGTCAAAGGTGTTGTTGCCCAGGGCTGATGAGATCTGATATCTGGGTGGGGGGGGGGAGGGGCTTGGCGATGTAGGTAATTAATTAAATCCGTCTGAGGCTAGAATAGATGTATACCAAACCGATGGGTTGAAATTAAACTTGTTGCAAAGGGAATCTTCAACTACAAAACAAGACCAGACAATTTGTGTACCTGGCTGTGTCTTATAATTCCAGATTTAAATCAGGCTAATCTAGTTTTGGGCGTTTGTGTTATATATATATATATATATATATATATATATATAATATATATATATATATATATAATATATTACTAAAGAGAAAAAAATATTTTTACGATAATTGCTAATCACGCTAAATCGTTGTGTATCAATAAGGGATTCAAAGTTTTAAAAAAAAAGAGGGTCAATTTGCTCTCTTTATTATGAAGCAGTAATTTTGACCACTCTGTGTTGTTGTTGTTTTTTTTTCTGGAGTTTGGGGAGGGTGGCCTTACTATTTGCAAGACGCTCAGACGTAACTAACCCTGGCTGAATCACACATTCAATGGCTATATTTCAACGGAAGACCGAAACGAAATGAAATTATGAACAACGTAAATAATTCCTCGTCATGCTCGAAATGTTGGGGATAGATTAAAATTTATTTTCGCTAATAAAAATAAAAGATCGGGTCTAAGTTATGGTTTTTGTTTTAAAAATACTTTTTTTTTCCATTAAGAATGACTCAAAAGCCAAACTAACCAATTTTTTTTTCTCAAAGAGAGCTTCCAAAAGTGGAGAAGGGCACGTAATGCGACAAAAGAAGTTGAACGTTATCTGGTAAATGTTAAAAATATTTTTTTAATAAAGTTATTATTAATGTTTGCTAATGACCTCTGCACAGACATATTTTTGTTTGTTCCTTGTAAATTCAAGGATTTAAATAATATTATTCTTCTAATTTTAAGTTTTTAAAAAGTAATATTTAAATTTTAATGGAAAAAGTAAAATAAACAAAAAAGTAAAATTAATGGCAATTTAAAATTAAAGACAACTGTACGATTAATGATAAAATTCCAACCATTGAATTTTTCAAACCAAAAAGACTGATATGATCCAGGATTCGACACCCTCCCCCCCCCCATCCCCACGGAAAACAAAAGCCAACAAGACAAAAATGCAAGTAGAAAGAAAATCTCTTCAACAAATCTTTAGAAGCATATAATATTTGCAAATTATGTCAATGAGTATCATTGTAAAATATATCATTGCAAAATCTATCATTGTAAAATCTGTCAATGTAAAAGCTATCATTCAGCCGAATCTGTCAATAAAGAAACAAAAGGAAATTAATTAAAGGGAATTATATGCTACTTTAAAATTGTATCGTCTTAATTCAAACTAACATAGAAATTTTAAACAAAACATAAACGCTTTCAGATTTTTAAAACAACAACCAAAAAAACAACTTTTTTCAAATGTGTGCGGTTTGGGTTAGGGTGACTGGGTTAGGGTGACTGGGTAGATTCAATGTGAGTCATTCATTTATATTTTATTTGGATACCGTTTTTATTTTTCTTTATTTTGAACGCAATTTCCCTTGGAAAAATTGCGTTTTTAGATTCGAAATGTCTGTCAAGCTTGACAATGCAACTCCTCCTGAACCATACCAGATAGAGGGTGTGGGTCTTTTGCAAATATGCTAAGGAGATCCCACGGATGTGCATCGGCCAAAAAATACCGAAAAGGTTTACAGGATTTCCTGGAAAATAAAAAGAAAACCCGGAAAAATATCAGTATTTTGTCAATTTCTAGCCAACTATAACATCTATCGGGTTGAAACTAACGTGAAACAATAGCTAATAATATTTACAACAATTTTGGAGAAGGAATTGTTGAATAGCACATTTTATTTCGACTCCCGTAATTTTAGAAGCAATTTTTTAACGCAAATGTTTTGTTTAGTTTCAAAATTATTGATTTGAAATTACTTTTAATGTAATCTAGAATGATAGTTAATGGGGTTTTCCCGCTTTGTGAATGCTTATGCTAGATTGTTGCGTGGTGCGCATTATATTCACACATTCTTGGTGTGATGTAGCGTGAAGGGATATGATGTCATATTGTGTTAAGTTTCAGAATTACTTATTTGAATCGACTTTTATTGCCATCTAGAATGATTTCCCTTGATAAAAATCGGAAATTCTTTGTTGGAAATTGCGTTTAAATACTCATTCGAGTTTTTATTTCTTGTTTCTTTATTATTATTTTTTTTCATATTTATTTAAAGTCATCTCTTAGCAGACGTTCTCTCCCACAATTCCCATCGTAAATCAGACATCCGACCAGGTCACGGCCAGTGACTGTGAGCATCACGTCCTATGGTCAGTAGGTCATAAACAACTGGTGCTCGCGGGCCAATTTCCCATGACTTAAGCACCCCAATCTTACTTTAAAAAAAAACAAAAAAAAACACACAAACATATTTTTTAAAATTTATTACTTTCAGTTTTTTTAAAAACTAGCACTGGCGTTTGACCCCACGCCAAACAAACAAATAAATATATTTGAGCAATTACAATTTCTTTAAAAATGCGACACTTCCTGTTTACCTTGGGTTTCTGCACACACAATGTCAACAACATTCTCACAACTCGTTGGCATAGCTGACCTCACCGATATGTCGGCCGATAGGTTCCCGTCGTTCTTATTAGTCATTTCATACACTCGCAGTGTTACTACCGTACTGCAGTTATTGAAAACTTACCACACAATTTCAATAGTGAATTTTATTATTATTTATTTTGTTGTTTTTGATGAATGCATTACTTCTTTTTTTTAATGCTCATTTCTGTGCCTTTTCACCCGATAATTTGAAAAATTAAAATTAATAAATATTTTAAAATAATTACATTCAACATTCGTTTTCAACACCTTCTGTGATTGAAATTTCCTTTAAATATAATAAATTCACCAAATCAACCACCGAAACGTAAAACAAAAATAAAATTATCTTCGTTGCCTATGTCGGAACACCAAGCACTTATATTAATAAACACAAGGATAGACCGGTACAATGTTCAAGTCCTCCATCACTTCGCGGGGCTCTAAAGATAAGCATCTAGAAATTAGCTCTCCGCGACCGAAGGCGCGGTTTTTGCGTTCGGATATCGGGCGGGATTGGGAAAGGAGGAAGGGTGTCAGGAAAGACAACTCTACCAACAGGTTCCGCCCGTAATGTATCCACAATGCACCTCGCTGACATTTAACCCTCAGAGTGACGGCCCCTTGCTAGCCACGTGACAGTGGGGAAAGAAATGGCGCAGAACAGGCGCTTCGATCAGTTACAATCGGGAATTCCCAAGCACTTACCCCATTAGTTGAGGAACGAAGTTGGGTCTCCTCTGTTGAAACGCCGTAACGGACAAAAACGGCAACCTATAGGAATGGAGGGATGCGTGTTGCCATGAAGACATGTCCCTTACATTTAACATACAATGTCTTACTGGATATGGGTAAAGGGGCGGGGGGGGTCTTGGTT
Organism: Ampullaceana balthica; assembly: GCA_944989445.1. NCBI lineage: Eukaryota > Metazoa > Mollusca > Gastropoda > Lymnaeidae > Ampullaceana > Ampullaceana balthica. The sequence goes on along the minus strand of CALYLW010001515.1, from coordinate 47,996 downwards.
TAAGTGAAATGCGGATATTTAGTCTTGATCAGAATCTATCGAAATACAAAATTTCCTCGTGGCGAGTCAAAGGCCTGTCAAGGTGACCTTGCAGTGAATAAATAAAAATTACACAACCCGGTATAAACAAAGTTTTTGACTATACATCCCTAATATATGAGACATAACTAAAAGAATTGATTATGTTCAAACGCGACAAACATTTACAGACTGAAACTGACTTAACTCCCCTTTGCTGTAAAACGGGTCCGGGGGGGGGGTGGTCATGGATGGCTGGACTGAACTCAGCGTGACACGTGAATGTAAACAAAAGCAGGCCGCTACATATAGTTATATAGAGATAAACTAAAAATGCATTAATTAAATTATGGTACATTCGATCGATCTGAAATTTTGATACGAAGCATTGATAAGTGACACGAGTCTATGAGCGAAATTTCAGCTCGATGTCATTACGGGAAGTGTGTCATTTTTTACTTTTGTTTTCCCGCCCGCACGACAGAGATGACGACAAGATTTCGAAGTTGATATAAGGGATTTAATCAATAGCCACATAATATTCGCGATATGCGCATCAAATGATAAATTTAAAATGCAAAATGCGCAGCTGATGAGTGATATTTACTTTTTCATTGAGAAAATTTTATATGAAAATGCTATAAGTCTATGGTGCAAAAAAGCGGTGCTAAAAATAACTAGAGGACAATATATGTGCTAAAAGATGAGTTCAGTTGCGTATCAGATAAGTGTTTGAGAAGGAAAATTTGGGATTACTAAAACGATTTAAATGCGTTGGGCGGATCTTTTATCGTTACTCAAGTCAATGGAGTGTTAAGGATTCGTCATCTGAAAGAAAAAAAGGGTTGGTGTCATTCAGTGCGGTTACTCATTGTGTCAACCCCTCACGACTTACTCCATATACCTCCCCCGAGTCTGCCAATGGTAAGGGGAACATTCTAAATTTTAAATACAGTTTTGGTGTCAACCGGTGCGGTCCACAAACTCCCCCCCCCCGCATTGACGCCTCTGCCCGCACCACAGGCGATATTTTGTTTCCTGGCAGTATAAAATCCTGGTTTCTCGGCATGCCGGGAAGATTTGTCCATGGCTAAAAGGCCCGGACTGCCAAACGAACAAATTAACGGTAGTATGTGTTACAGGCTATTTCGTCAAATTTCGCCCGAGGTTTCGGAAGGTTTGGGGGAGAGGGGGGGAGACGGGGTTAAACAGACCGATGGAAACAGACCAGGTTTATTTGAGAAGCAAACGGAAGTTCACGGCGGAACCAGCTCTACATGACGTATACACGCCAACTGCTACGTTTATCAGCGCTGAAACTCTTCTATAAACTATTCAATACCAGCGCCGGATTTGTTTTGTTTTTTTTAAAGGAGGGGGGAGGGGGTTGCAGGGCGAAGTGTAGAGCTCTGACATCTTCTGCGTATAGAAGGATCGTCTGTAATAGATACGGCATTGGATATTGGTTTTCAGCGCTAGAATCACCGTCGATCAACACTGTTTGATTTTGAAATGCCGAGATCTTTACAGTTACACACCAGTTGTCGCACTTATTTTTACGACATGCCGAGAATGTAAAACCTTAAATATAACTTGAACGCAATGAATCAATGCAACGGGACTTTACTTAAGTCTGAGCATATTTCTTTGATGTATCGATACCATAACTTGCAGGGCGATTCCGTTCCAGCGACTACCACGCCCTGGACCTCACCGTATGTTCCGGTGATTTAATTTTTTTTTGCAGACTTCAACCGTCTTTGCCAGCCAACAGGCTAGTAGCCGCCCCTGTCTGGCACCATGGTAGTCGCCCTTGTCAGGTCCGTCCCGAGCTCGCGGAGAGGCGTCACGTGCTCCAATCAGTTTGCCGTCGAGTTGTTGGAGCGCTCGTTCACACGATGTTGTCCGGCCGGCGATTGGTCCCCAAGGACACGAGTGCGAGATGGCAACTGAACGCTGTGGGGAATGAAGGCATCCGAGGGGGGATATTCGACACCGCTACCCCTGGGGGTGTCAAAAAATGCCGATGTGTAGTATAGTGGTGGGGGGGCGGAATCTGTGACCCAACGACTTCCTTGACCTCCCCTTTTCAACTCCACATACTAAAAGTTTTTGCTAAGTTAAAGTGTGCAAGGACCCCTAGCCTATTATTTGAAATGCTAAATTATGGATTGCCTAAGTTAAAATAACCTTGTAAATATTACTGTCCTTTTGATGCACCTAAATTTAAAAGTGTATTACTTTGAGATTTTTAAAAACAAAAAAACTAACATAAAAAAAAGAACAAAACCCACCTCGTGAAAATCCATATTTCGAGACGTTCGTAGAACCACCCCCACCCACACCACACTCCGAAACACACACACACACACACACACACACACACATAACATATATATATATATATATATATATATATATATATATATATATATATATATATATATATATATATGTATATTATATATATATATATATATGAATCAAACTCACAAGCTAACCAAGGAATCACAACAATGCAACAAACAGAAATATGGCACAGCAGGCGATACTTAGAGATAGAACTCCCGATCTCTCTTTCTCTCTCTCCCTCTCTCTCTCTCTCTCTCTCTCTCTCTCTCTCTCTATCTCTCTCTCTCTCTCTCTCTCTCTCTCTCTCTCTCTCTCTCTCTCTCCTTTCTTTTCTTTTTTTTAAATCCTTTTTAAAGACAAAATCGCTTAAATGTTGTAAGAGAAAGATGGTTTCCAATTATCGCCATCCATGACTTGTGATATATATATGTGAGTCTCTAGGCATCATTAGCCGCGCCGAATGACAACGCAGCAGACGGGTGATTCCCGTCGAACCTGCGAGAGGCGCGATGTAGCAGAACATTGCGCACTTGGTGTGCAAGACAACATCAAACGAGGTGAACTTAGGCGTGGCAAGGGCCTCGTAATGAATGCTTCACGAAGCATTTCTTAAAGTTTCTTGAGTGCACTTGACGAAGGGGGAAAAAAAAGAGCTGGGTTTAGTTAGTGGTTGAAAAAGTGTTTGTGTGGTGGTGTCCCCCCCCCCATCAAAACACACACACACACACACACTCATAGACAAAGATAAATTAATAAAACCCTCAGGTAGAAATAAGGATAAAACACCTTCCTTATTCCACATGCAAGAACAAACACATACAAATTCTCGTTTCTCCATCCGGAATTCGGGTGTGGAATGTGTTGCCTGAAGAAACCAGGAAAACCAAAACTTTATCAACATTTAAAAAAAAACTCTAATAAGAATGCAGGACTAGACACGAACCATAGATAACCGTAGGACGCAATAACCTTCTGAACAGAAGGAGCGTCTGCAGCAGATAAGCTAAGATAAGATAATCACTCGAATCAAACAAGATTATTTTATGGAATAATTCCAGTTATCTTTCAGGTGTGACATAGACATTATTTTTATCATGTTGTCAGTTGTTACCGTAAAGCTCTTTATTGTGTCACATCACGTAACGACTTCTATAAATGCAGTGCTGGACGTATACCGTGGATGAGAGTATAGCACGTACCGTAATTTTCTTCTCTGTAGAAGTCGAGTCCATGATACATATAAGATAAGAAGTAACCATAATAATTTGATTGGTGGGGGAATATGCGGATTGCTGTGTCACGTTACAAGATATTATAATATATTGTGGAGGATAGGAAGGGATCGGATAATTGTTTAATGGATGTGGAAGCACAATCGTATGGATTATCGCTGACAAGATGGATGGTGGATGGGTGATATTTTTTTATATTTTTTTTCCTTCACTTATAATTAAGTTCTACCAAATCTTTTTTAGCAGCAATTTTTTTTCACCGCCTTCTATGTTATAGAAAGTAAACAACAAACAAAAGAAAAAATAATAGTTTTTTTTTCTTTAATTAACAAAAAAAATATATAAAAATATCTGTATAAAGGTTGTAGTAATTCTTAAAAATATCTTTAAATTTCTATTTCTAGTTTAATGAATTTCTCTCTATCTAACTTGAGTGCAGTGTCCTCGCCCCCACCCCTACTCCTCACTATCATCGCACTTAAATTGTTGTTTTCCCAGAGTCCATCTACTGGAGTTATCGCAATCCCGCGATCAAGTGATAGGGAAGCATTCCAGCTGAGATTAACAACATTATTTCAGAAATTAAGACTAACAGAAATGGTTCCGATGCCGAAACAAGAGGAACTCCCTCGGAGAGTGCGTTCAAACAAAGAGCCAGCGAGGCGTCCGTTTGGCCGTGAGGAGGTGGCAGGAAGTTGACGAGAACGCAACAGGTGAGCATGAGCAAGCACCACGAAGAGGTCGAGCCTCGATCCGGCGTCGTCTGGGATAATTTATGCTCGGGGTGGTGCCAAGAGTCGGTCCCTCGATCCCTGACACGGACAATAGGGAGTGTGGGTAATGGATAACGCGTGATGATGGGGATCCTACTTCTAGCTTCTGAATACCACTCCGTTACAAAATTCTATGACAGCTGCTTGTATGTTGCATGATAATCACGTGTGTATTGTGTGTGTTTTCTCAATTTCGACTCTAGAAATGTCAATCAAACGCAGGACAAACGGGAACCAAGAGGATTTCAAGGGGAATGGGGTGGGGTTGGTGATGTAAATGTTTCATCTATTTCACCGTAGTTCTCAAAATTTAGAAATAAAAAATAATTACACATGGTTACCATTATAGTCCGCGCAAATGTTTAACTTTATTATAGAAAAAAAAACAACACTAATACCATTGAAGCCAGATTGTTCAATTTTCATTGACACCACAGAAAATATATGTAAGAAGTAAATTTATAAAGTTCTTTTGTTATCAATAATGAATTGCTTGGTGCCAATCATCATTTTCTCAGACTAATCATTTGTTGAAATGATTTAACTTTGGAATGATGGATTGGATGTTATACCGTGAATTTAGGGGGCAATAAATTATTTCGATGTGGTAGTTTGAATTTTTAATTTTTTTTTCGAAAACTTGAATACTTATTATTTACTTTTTTACCCTTTAAAATAAATTATCTCTTCTCCTTTATAGATTTCGAGTTTAGAAAAAAAATGATTTAAAACTAAAACAAACTAATTAGGCGTAGACGCAGATTGAATGTTTCTGTTTTATTCACACAATTATGTTCAGCCCTCAGGACCACTCCAATCAAGTGATGTTCTTTCTATCTCATCCCGGTAGTCATAAACTCCTCGTAGGTGTGGTGGACTGCTGTATAACCAACTCATTAGTTCATTCAAATCTCTTTTTTTTTGTTAAAAAATCTGTGTCAATGGCTCTCAATTTTTTTTAAGTTGAGCAGACCCATTGATCAATAAGAGCTTTGCAAAAAAGTTACCCTTGTGATATCTATTAAATATGTATTCTGTCAGCTTCACGTGAGATATTAAACGTCTACGTCAATAATGTCCCCAAGGATGTGGGCCATAGAACACTGTGACCAGTCATAAACGTATAAGCCGATAATATCCCCAAACACGTGGGCACTAACTCAATTTAGCCTCTCATAAACAGGTGCCCTCTTTTTCTGAGGCCAAATTTTCGGGGGCCCCACAAGTCTCGGGCCATCTTGGTCTAGTTTCTTTTTGAGAGAGCCTATTGGTCAACTGCCGGGGACCGTTTAATTGCTATCCGTTTGGCTCAGATCCAAAATGACCGTGCACAAAAGTTCATTTCGAGTGGTCCGGCAAATTGGTGGTTCCAAAACCAGTATAGATGATATGCTGAAATTAGAATGCTATCAACAGCGCTGGAGAGACATAAGCTAACATTTGGTTGTATTACTTATTGTTCTGTTGCATGCGTTGCACTGAATCGCTTCGTCCGTCTGACAGTGTCCCTCACAACTGTGTGCAGCTGAACTCTTAAGATAAGGAAGTGTACATTTGTTAAGCTTATCTTCTATTAACAATTGATCGAATAGGCCTTTTCATTTCATGGCCAGTGGAAATCTACTATTAGAACTATCCATGGTATTTGGTTGGACCGATTTCATTAAGATATAAATCATAGATCTGGACATTGCAATAGGATTTATCTCAATAGATATTTGAAAATTCCAAGTTGATTGAAAATATAACATAACGTTATTTCAAAACCAGACAAAACGACAAAAGACAAAATGACAAGATGACAAAACGACAAGGTGACACGAAATATAGTCACAATGGTTAAAATAGACTCGCCCCTTAATTATATTAAATTAGGAAATATTTGTGTCTTCTAATATATATATCTTTTGTAATGCGTGCATTTTTGCATGATTACTCAAAATTCAACAAACATGAGTTTAGCCACAGCGTATTGAGGTGAGGGCAAAGGCTAAGCCTTCCCCCGAGCGGCACTTTTTAGAGGGGTGGCTAATTCCTCGGTGTTAATTCAAAAGCAACTAAACTGAAAAACGAAAATTCTGAAGTAGTACCATCAACTGCCTTCATACACCCAATTAACTACATTTATAAACCCAACAATAGCCTTTATACAAACAACTTACTTTACACACCAAACAACTGCATGGCGTCAAACCTTCTCCCCTCGCACCTCTTTAGCTATGTCACTGCCATATAACGCATTAAAGTAAACACTTGCGACTTTTACAATTATAAGTATGCTTTATTTTTGTGTTTTTGGGTGATGACTTAGTATTGTATTGAACGTGTGGGGGGGGGGCGCTTTTATCTAGGAGGAGACTTTATTTTACAAGTAGTGGAGTTTTACTTTTTAATCTGGAGGAAAAATTTGCTCCCCCGGTGAGTTTATTTTAAAATAAATCCGCCAGGGTTTATTTTGGGACACCAGTATCTATCCAGCTTAGTTTTAGGTCATTATTTTTAAATTTATCATTATTAATATATATATTATATTTATTTATTCTTTTCAAAACCCTGAAATGAAAAGGGGAAAGAACTTAGTTGATCCTTTTTTTAAATATAGGTTTAAGCTTAGTTATTTCTCTTTCCTTTCAAACGTTGTAAAAAAAATATATACAAAAAAATACATTAACAAAACTGTGCAGACAATTGCTAGCAAATTTTGTGATTGTTAACTGCGATAGTTTTAACAACAATATTAATGAAGACAAATAACAATAATGTTAGTTAAAGAAGCTATAAGAAAATGAAACACGAAATATTTTTTAAAGTAATCTAGTCCAAAGCGAAATCAAAATCAAATCTGTACGATACTTTTTAAAAAAAATCATTATTAAAAAAAAATGTTTATTGATTTAATTTTAGAAACGGGATAATGACATTCGTTTAGGGGTGGAATAAAAAAAAAGGGGGGGGCTGATGAGGGCCAAAGCCAGGGGCCCCCAATGGTTTAAGGTTAATTTAAGAGCTACAAACTTATTATATTGTGTAGTAAAGTGGCTGGACCGTGCCCCAGGTGGAATTGCAGCCAGGGGCCCCGTGCAATCTTACTCCACCCCTGCATTCGTTAATATACTGGGTTACTTTTGTTGCATTCAGGGACTAAGGTAAACACCTATTTATGTGTTGGATATTCGCTGGTTACATCCATGGCTAAGCTAAACGCCTATGTATGTGTTGGATATTAGCTGGTTATATCCATGGCTAAGCTAAACGCCTATTGATGTGTTGGATATTCGCTGGTTATATCCATGGCAAAACTAAAATGCTATTGATGTTTTGGATATTAGCTGATTATATCCATGACTATAAGCTTAAGACCTATTGATATAATTGGTATTACCTGTTAAAATGTTTTTGTTTTTAAATTGAACGCATTTAAATTTATAAATGCATGTGTTACTATCAAATATATCAAGCTCAGTTGGTTCTATGTCCCGCTTTCAAGAAAAAAACAAATATCGGAAAGGGACCAAATTTGTCTGGATGGTTCCATTTAACATGCAGATGGTTTTAATATAGATTTTTGTAATTGCACCCTTTAACCTGAAAGCCATTTTTTTTAAAAAGCAGAAAATATAGAGACAAATAGAGAAAAATTAAATCACATTTCCATGTTGAACAACGTTATAATTTTTTTTTATGCAGTATTTTTTTCAAGGCCTTATTTTGAGCGTTGCGCTTTCTAAAACCTTTTATTGCCTGATTCCGGTGCGCACATTTTCGTGTAGGCATTTCAAATTGAGCTGTGTCATATTATTATAACACTTATATTTGGTTTGGCTTTGCGGTACAAAGCAGTGACCTTTTTAATGGTATTTTCTTTATATTATAGATGCGTTAAAAAATTTTTATTCGAATTGTTACAGGATGCTTGGGATTAATATTTTTACATGTGTGAATGAAATTGCGAAATCATTTTTTTGTTGTGATTCATAACTTGACATTTAATAAAACCCGAAATACATAGTGAGTTTATTTTATGTGGAAAGAGATGGCGCATGTCAAATAAACTTACACAAAAAGAAAGTTTACATAAGCTATACACTTATACAATTTAAACTTTGGCTACCGGACGTATTAACACAGGTAGATTAAACTTAATAAAGTAAACCTGAAAACGCTTAATTATTTTGTATTGTTAATTTCACATGTTATGTTCATTCCTTTGTAGTAGAAATAACATAGACCATTTTAAAAATCAAATTTTAGGCATTGTTTCACATGGTTTGATTAACAGACGTTTGAACTTTTAAAAAAAAACTTTTTTTAATGTGGTTCATAATTTCTTTATTTTTCATAAACAAAATCTGGTGTGGGGGTATGGAATATAATTTACAAAATATGATGCCTTATCAGAAATTGCGACACAAAAAATGAATTTCATTCCTTTTTGAAATTATACCAATGGCATTAAAGCCTTAAATTTAATTCGTAAAATTTAGAGCCAAATATATAAAAATCTATTATATTATTTCCATATTAAAACAACTATAAAAAAAGTTTTAAAAATAGAGTTATTTTGGTATATCACTTTATAACAAGAGTTTATTTTAAATGGCCAGCTTTCTATAATTATCTTTTTTGTCTAAATGTGTTGCGAACATTTTCTTCAAATTATTTTAATACAACTGCTTTTGTTTCTTTAAAATATTTCAGAAAGTACTTTTCCTTTATAACCTTTATAATTTACTTTATTGGCGCTATGGCTTAAGTAGCTTTTGCCTCTTTAAAGGGGGGGGGGAGTGCCATATGTTCCTTATCTCATAGACGCTGTTACAAATATAGTATTACTTACAATTGTGTTACGATGCAGTGTCGTAAATATATATAAGCTTTTTGGGTGACGAAAAAGGGGGGGGGGTAGAGATCTTTTGAAAAAACTATCAGTTATGTTTATTTAGTATATGTGGGGAATGAAATTGTAAATTTAGTTTTTATGTTCGTCAAAATTCATAATTTAATATAGCGTGCCTTTTAAATAGCAAGGTAATTTTAAAATGAACTGCTTTAAGTGAAAACAACTCATGCCATAAAATGGTAAAAATTAAATAATTGTGTTTGATTGTTCGTTTTCTTTTTTTTCTCTTTTTTTCCCTTTCTTTTGGGAAAAAAAACAGGGGGGATGGGGTACACAGTTTCCGATATAAATTTAACTATAAAAATATATAAAATTTAAACCAAGAGCGTTTCATGTTTATATACGATTGGATATGATAGAATTGTCACAATATAATGTCTCATCGGAAAAAAAGAAATAAAAAAGGGATTTCACCCTTAGTGCAGTGTTTCTCAATTATTTTCAGTCATGCCCCCCTAGGAAGAAAGAAAATATTTCGCCCCCCCCCCGCGTGACTGTAAATAGTATCATTTGTCTATAAAATTATTTGAAGTACACCTCTGCATAACGGTCAAACGAGCCCCCCGTTTACGGAGCCTCGCGCCCCCCCTGGGTTGTGTGCCCCACTATTTGAGAAACACTGCCTTAGTGAAACATAAATATAATAGATATGGGATTCTATCGGTAAATAGGACGTTTTATAAAATGTGTAAACTATTTATGAAAATAGTTTTAGTGTATTTTGTATGATGCTTTTGTGTGTGTGTGTTTGTTAATATATATGACTTTTATTCTTTAAATTCTTTAAGCGTGTGAAACACCTGATGTGTTTTATTTCAAATACCATTCTTTGCTAAGCTGAATATATAGCTATAAATATTTTTATGCATGTTTCTTTAAATTTCATTTGTACTTTATTGAATTGTTAGATTACTTAAATTTTACAACCAGAAAACCTAACTTAAATCATCGCATACAGAGAGATACTTAAACAATAAGTGATATATTTTAACATTTGTAATAGAATTTTTAAGGCAGTACACTGCCGCTGCAAAGCACGGGAATATTTCTAGTTTTTACATAAAGTGCGATGAGCCAAGTTGCTAGCTGGGGTACCGCGCATTGTAAGTTTTTTAAATGATTCTTTTTTATTATATTTATGGTCAAGGTAAATCCATTGATATTCTGGGTGCTAGATGATTATATTCATGGCAAAGTTCAACCAATTAATATAATTAGTTTTTGTATTATATGGTTACACGTGGCCTATTGTTAAGCCAAGTAATTTGCTGGGTAATAAGAATTAACTTATGTTCATGGCCAAGTTTAAAAAAAAAGTAATGTACTGGACATGATCTTGTTAAATTATTGTCCAATTTAAATCAAGTAATAAGCTGGGTATTCGCTGGATGGTTAAATTTATTGCCAAGTTACCGTGTATACTCGTTCTAAAGCCGACCTTTTTTTTTGGACAAAATCAAGGGGAAAATTGGGGTTCGGCTTATGAGCGAGTCATGTGTTTTCTGCATGGATATTGAAAATCGGTGTAGCTATTGTAGATCATCAAGGTCCTTTTCTACACTCTACAAGATTCGACTGCTCTACCAGAAGCTATAATATATTATTAAACATCTACACTTACCTTATTTAATCATTTTTTTATTTTTGTGAATGTTTAAATAAATTGTTTTACAAATTTTGTTTTCAACAACGAATTTTAAGGTATGCGCAGTCGCCACTGTTTACCAAAGATTTTTTTTTAAATACCGGTAACTCTTGCCTAACAAAGTGCACAAAGACAAAAAAGACAAAGGTAGGTAGTACACAGTTAACAATCATAATGACCGATTTAGCTTGTAATTTAAAAAAATGTGTACCATTTTGTTTAAGCTGTCCTAACTTTTAATACTTTTCTCTTCCAAAAGTGGGGGGTCGGCTTATGAACGAACTTGCTATAGAACGAGTATATACGGTATATATTATACTATGGACTACGTTGTATTCAAGTTAGATGCACGCAAAATAAAAAATAAAAATCTTTGTTGTTGTTTTTATAATTTATTAATTTTTAAAAAAATTTTGCAGGAGGCAATCAACCATCACCCATTACATTTTCTACTTCTCGCTGGGCATGAGTCCAACACTACAAATACCATTAGATGTAGGGGATTAGAATGTGAAGTCTATCGGATCACAAAGCATAAAGTGAACAGGTTTCATGGTGTCTCTGTAGAATGAAACTCCGAAAACCTTTGACAAAATGCTTGTTTGTGTGTTTTACAGAGAAAGCATGAAGACAGAAACGCAAAAACTTCGCATTGCACACATATTTTTTCCAACGTGGATCTGAATCGTTGGAGGAACCAAGTTCTATAATCAAGCACCAGAGGACTATATTTTTAAGCTTGAGTTCAAACATTTTTTCTACAGTAAACAACTCGTGCTAGCTTTTTTCTCTCGCGCCGAGCTCGATACTTGAACACAACTTTGCCTAAATTCTCTTTCCCAATCGGTATCCAAAATCCCAATCAGACCAAATTTTTGAGGCCCCTATCCAATTAACTCGTGAAGGATTCCGGATTCAAATTCAACGCTTCCGGATCTGTCGTCAACTTTTTCAAAACGCTCGTAAACACGTTTTCTGACTTGCTAGAGAGCTGAAATTTTCACAGTATAAGGTTTGGCTTGTGGGGAGGATAAAGCTATTACATTTTCAGATCGATCGAATGTACCGTAATTAAATTAATGCATTTTATTACAACGTTTTTATTAACTGCTTTCGTGTCCACAATTTTTCAAATTTGCCAACGTAAAATTGAACCACTTCTGATGGGTCTAGAGAGCTCAAAATTTGACCACAAATAGATCTTGGATGACGATGCATTGTATACAAATTTCAGATCGATTGAATGTACCGTAATTAAATTATTGCATTTTTTAGTTTTTCTCTATATAAGTATCTCTTATCCGTCTGCTATTTTCTTCACGTGCCAACTAAGTTAACCCGTGACCTCATCCCCGTGGTGTTAAAACGTTGGGCGGCGCTTATGAGGTATTTGGTAAAATAAATAGAGGTAAAAAAATAAAACGATTTTTAAAAGGGGAGTTAGATCATTGAAAAAACTGAATAAGAAAGCAGTCTTAATATGAATTAGTGTAGTGTTTTCAATTGATAAGCGTTGGTGTTTGTCCATATGTTTGTGTTTGTTTGTGTTGGGTCTAAAATGCCTCACCTCCACGCGCTAGACCTGACAATCCATAACATATGGAAACCAAGTAGGCAATTTTGTATTTAATGAATTTTCTTATGTTCAATAAAAGTAATATATACTCTATGATTTTACACTTAAACTAAAAAGAATAAAATGCATATATATATTTAAAAAAAGATTATTAAAAACAACGTTTTTATAAGTGGACTAAAAAGAAGAAAATAATTTTAAAGTTATAAGTTCAAGTACTGTGATTTAATATGACTAAAAACGTTGGGCGGCTGTTTGGTATAAAAAATAAAGATTTATAATTGAGAAGGCAAAAGAGGGATCTATAAGTGAGAAAATGAGTGAACTGCATATGTAAAATCTCATCAGCGCCCGCCCCACGTTTTTAGTATTAGTATATTAAATCAAAGTACTTGAACTTATGACTTTAAAATTATTTTCTTTTTTTTTAGCCCACTTTATAAAAACGTTGTTTTTAAAAATCTTTTTTTTAATATCTATTTATTTAGTTTCTCTCTATATGTAGCGGCAAGCTTTTGTTGACATTTTACGAGTCATGCTGAGTTAAGTTCAGCCATCCGTGACGAAACATTTTAACTGCCCCCTCCGTTTTACAACAATGGGTATTTAAGGCAATCTCAGTCTGTAAATGTTTGTCGCGTTTAAGCATGATATATACTTTTTAGTTACGTCTCATATGTAAAGGATTTATAGTCACACAGGGGGACTCAGAAATTTTGTGTTAGTTGATCAAATTTTATATCTCACATTAAATCCCACAATCGATCACAATAAATATCAATAAAACCTAGAGTTCTGAATCCCCCTGTGTGACTACTTAGTTTGTGACTAAAAAATTATTTTCTGCTTTTTCATGCGAGATTCTACATTCCTCACTGCAGCTGGGCCTCACCTTTTTACAAAAGTTTTTTTGTTCATTTTATCTGACCCCAAGCTGTTTGTTTGCGATGATGCGCATGGCAAGTCATCATCTAACGAAGGTGTTATAAATATAAAAAAAGGAGATTGTTGGCTCATCACGAACGTACGCGAGGGACATCTGTGAACTGCACACCAGTGGAAGGGGCAGCGCTGATAGCTCAATTGACCCGAGTCGGCGCCCTAGACATCCCGTCGGAGATTATGCCCCCCCCCCGGATCAACGAGAGACAGAGGAGATGTAGACGCCAACGATAAGGAAAATCAGCGGCTCGTCTCGACCCGAGGGGGAAATGGGGGCTTGCGGGGAGCGTAGGACCAGAAAAAATGCTGTACAATGCAACTTCGACACTCCGCATAATACAGGTAAGGCTATTTATCGAGTTCCCTTATTGTGATATGTTCCGTATGCTTTTTTTTCTACAGAATGATAAAAAAGACAGTTGACAGCTCCCACATATATATTTTTGTGCGCTTTTCAAGTCAAGTATCTTCAAAGGTTGCTTAATCGTCAGAGATGGGTGTGGAATTGATGGGTAATGGTGCGTTAAGGAGGAGAAAGAGAGGTCGCTGGGTAGAAGAAGAGGATCGCGGCGGAGTTGGTTGTTATTTTTATCAAATAAAGCCCTTGTCGCAATTTAAAAAAAAATGGGCACACGCGCTGAAAGAACGAACTGGTCATACATAATATTGATCGAAAAGATGGATTGCGTTCAAGGATCAAACTGCAATATCACGTGATTTCAAAGCTGAGACGAAACAGTTAATTGATGTCATTTAAAGAGACAAATAGTCTGGGATGTTTGTTTTTTTTAAATATTTATTTATTTCCCTTCAAAGGCCAGAGTGTTGCAGGAGGAATTGGGCTACAATAATAACGTGGTCTAAAAAATATACGAGCCATGTTAAAAGGTGTCGGAAAAAGGTGTGTGGCAACATTTGGTTATGAGAAATAATAAAAATAATAATTATAATAATAGTAATAATAGTAAGAATAATATTTAGAGAACTCATTATGCGCGGTTGTCCAACTATGGGCTTGGCTCAACAGCGCTGTTTGGGCGATATGAAAATATGAGATATACATGAGGACATTCAGACACGAAGACATGAATTTGAGAAATTCGGAGGACTGGCCATTATTCAATAATGATAAATATAAAATAAATAGAAGTTAAAAAAAAGATTTTTAAAAACCACGTTTTTATAAGCGGACTGAAAAGAAGGAAATATTTTTTTTAAATTTAAAATTCAAAATAAGTACTATGATGAAATATGACTAAAAACGTGGGGCGGGTGCTTCTCGGGCTTAACTAATTCAATTCACTTATTTTCGTACTCGTTATTTGTAAACGCTAATCATTTTAGCCAAACGCCTGAAAAGCGCCCACCCACGTTTTTAGTCACATATATTATATATTTACGCTCATTTTTCACTGCCGCCTAACGTTGAGAGAAATCACTCTGCTTTTTTAAAATTTTGCGTTGTAAGCAGTGCTGATTGACGCAAATAGTTATTTTTTGGTGCAGTAATTTGGTGCGCTGCTTTCGAAAATTAGTTAAAAAATCGTGTGGTGATTAGCACTGTAAAAAATATTATATAAATACTTTGTTTACTTTTCATGAATATTTCGTATTTATCATGCAAGGATAAGTTACTTGGACTTTGACCAAAAAAAAAGTGGGCACCGTAGTCGCCCTACAACCCCTATTATAAAATACTTTTTGTACATTTAAGGAAGTTTAATATTACGTATCTATCATACAAGGACAAGTTTGTTGGGCTTTTGAAAAAAGTGGGCGCCGCAGGCGCATTAAATAAAAGTTGGCGCCGCAGGCGCCACGGCGCCGCAGCACAATCTAGTATATAATATAAAAGCCCAAGTGACTGTCCGGCTCACTGTGGAACGCTGAGGAACGATGCACAACAGTCTATAGCAGTTAAAAAATCGTGTGGTGATTAGCACTGTAAAAATATTTAATATGACGTCATTGTTTGATCTTATATTTAATACAAGGCGCGCAAAAAGGTGTGCAAAATAATTATCAATTAAAGACATGCTGTAAAAAATATTATATGACGTCATTGCTTTAGCTTATATCTTAATTTTGGTAAATGGAACGATGTAAAAATAGGATTTGATGATTTATAATTATAAAATACTTTGTGTACATTTCAGGAAGTTTAATATTTCGTATTTATCAAACAATGATAATTTACTTGGGGTTTTGACAAAAAAAGTGGGCGCCTTAGGCGCCCTACAACCCCTAGTTACATCATAGTACTTGTTTTCAATTTTAAATTTTTAAAATTTATTTTCTTCTTTTTAGTCCGCTTATAAGAACGTGGTTTTTAAAAATCTATTTTTACTTCTATTAATTTTATTCTTTTTAGTCTAAGTGTATGCTATGGTGAGTTTTGAAGTTTTGATTATGTTCAAATATAATACGCATTGCCCGACAAACAATTACAGACTGGAAATGACTGATCTCCCCTTGATGTTAAACATGGTTTTTGTGGTCGGGGTTGGTGTGAACTCGGAACGTGAATGTAATGTAAACAAGGGCAGACGGATAATACATAGGCTTATATATAGATAAACTAAAATGTTCAATAATTTAATAACGGTACATTCGATCGATCTGAAATTTTGAAACAATGCATTGTCATCCAAGATATATCTGTGGTAAAATTTTGAGATCTCTAGGAATATCAGAAGGGGTTTAATTTTACGTTGGCAGATTTGAAAAATTGTGGACAGACACACAGGAACGAAAGTGAGTTAATAAAAACGTGGTAATAAAGGGAAGGAACTATTTAAGGAAACTGGAATGTAAAATTCGTCCTGAACAGTTGAATGATCCTACCTACAAGTGGAAGAAAACCAGAAGCCCCGAGCCTAATGCTCTTCGTGGGTCTTCCTGGAAGACCCCCCCGGGCCTATCTGGCCCCCTCCCCCAAGGGGACGTAGCAGCTTGGACCGGAGCGGTCTCTTCTGAAGCGGCCACCTGGGCATCCAGGACAGAAAGTCGAAGATGCCTTCCACTAATCGTTGAATAGAATGTGGAATTTAAATATTTCTAACTGGAATGTGGAATTTTATGATTTTTTGTACTGGAAAAGGGAATTTTAAGATTTTTGACTGAAAGGGGGAATTTTAAGGTTGTTGAAAATGCGTAGAAGAGATAAAGCAGAAAAGTAAGACACTAGGAATAGACCATTAAAAATTGTAGCAACCGCAGTGGTCAAAGATTAGAAACAAAATAAAGGCAATTGCTCCAAAAAGATAAGTAGATATTTGCCTTTTACATTTTCTCCGATATTAAACAAATGAGGCTCCTCTCTCGATGTCATGAATTGTTTCATTCATGAAAGTTTTTTTTTAAATTGCAATTTCATATTGATCAGTAGATCTAATTAAGTCCCGAAAGAAACATCAATGCGATGACAGCTATACAATTTTATGCAAATTGAAAAGTGTAGCGAAACATCAACAAAAACAACAAAACAAATCATTAATTTAAAATTTAAGGGGGCGGGGGGAAGAAATTTCGTTTTTTGTATTTTCTCCAGATGTCGCACACATATGAAATGTTTTTGGCGGGTTTTTTTTAAAACTTATCTACCCCAACACCCCTTTTCACACCCGTAGATAGGTGATCATCTGGTCACGTGGCCTTACCGTGGGGCAGTTGATGGTACAGAAATGATCTCGTGAGCGGCACGTGCCGGGCTTACTTCCGCGTTACCTAGTGGGTTGAATAAAGAGATGTGGGGTAGCCTCGTAAGCGAGTAGTCACGTGAGCGAGTAGCATCGCGGCAAGAGTAATCTGCTACTCTTTTTTTTATCGCGTTGCGGGTCTCTGATGTCCAGATTGTGACTTATTCAGATG
This sequence comes from Ampullaceana balthica, assembly GCA_944989445.1. Lineage (NCBI taxonomy): Eukaryota > Metazoa > Mollusca > Gastropoda > Lymnaeidae > Ampullaceana > Ampullaceana balthica. The sequence goes on along the minus strand of CALYLW010001515.1, from coordinate 30,688 downwards.
TGTGACATGTTGATATCTGGACGGGGTTTTTGAGGAAAATGATGGCTCATGGGAGGGGCTTGGATATTTGTGACGTGTAGACAGATTTGATTGACGTGGTGATTAGAGGATTGTTAGTTGATTCTCTTTATTTCCTGTCCCGCTATAGTTCCATGTCCTTCTGTAGTTCCACGTCCTTCTATAGTTCCCTGTTATTCTAAAATTCCATTTACTTCTACAGTTCACTGTCCTTCTATAGTTCCTTGTCCTTCTATAATTCCATGTGCTCCCCTTGTTCCCTGTCCGGTCCTTGCTCTCTATCCCCCCATGTACCCTGTCATCTGCTTGCTATCTGCACTCCCCTTGTTCCCTGTCATCTCCTTGCTCTCTGTCCTCCCCTTGTCCCCTGTCACCCACTTGTTCCTGTTCTCCAATTGTTCCCTATTCATCCATAGTTCCCTATATTCTCCTTGTTCCTGTCCATCTCCTGTCTAATGATGTTTCCTTGTTCCCTGTCATACATTTGTTCCCTGTTCTCCCATTGTTCCCTGTCCTTCAATTGTTCTCTTTCCTCCCATGTTCCCTGTCCTCTCATTGTTCCATAACCTCCTCTTGTTCCCTATCTTCCACTTGTTTCCTGTTCTCCCATTGTTCCCTGTCCTTCGATATTCGATAGTTCTCTTTATTCCCCTGTTCCCTCTCCTCCCATTGTTTCCTATCCTCCTCTTGTCCAAAGTTCTTTCCTTGTTCCCTGTCATCCATTTGTTCACTGTTCTCCTATTGTTCCCTGTCCATCGATAGCTACCTGTTCTCAAATTGCTCCCTGTACACGTCCTCCCTTGTTCCCTGTCATCCATTTTTTCACTATCCCCCCCGTTCCCTGTCCTCCTCCTTTCCCATGTTCTACACTTGTTCCCTGTCATCCCATTTTTTTCCTGTTCTCCATTTGTTCTCTGTCCTATAGTTCCCTGTCCTGCCCTTGTTCTTTCCTTGTTATCAATGACGCAGAATTTGGTGATAGTAGCTAGGAGGTACTGTTAATTTTTGGTAAATTATGCCAACACCTAAACAAACGACAAGGTAAGAAACCCCTTTTAAAAGAACGAGTAACTTTGGAACCGTTCCATTATTTCTATTCAGATTCATTTTGGTCCTAGAGACAGAAGTGACGACTTGGGACTTGGCCGCCCATCTGCCGTTAGTCCTTGACATGGCTGTTGGCCAAGTTTTATCATATGATGCGGTAATTAGAGAGCCCAAAATTTTATTAACTCAATCCAAGGGGCTGTTGCCCAACTCAAGGTAATGTTCTTTTAACGAGGTATGTCATAAACAATGAATTAAAATTAAACATTTTTTTTCATTGGCTTCCATAGGTAGGATCCTTGAATACAATTTAAAAAAAATAAACACTATAGAAAACAAGAAAAAGAAAATTAAATCAATCAATATAATTATTTTTCATTCTAACTCCCTCCACCACCCATCGGCTTCTCTTCGTTTCTTTCCATTAGAATATGCGTGCGATATGCAAATTTCAGTTCGAGGAAATCAAAACCATGAATTCAATATGGCGACATGTGCTGAAAAAATCTTCATTCCTTATCTGAGTCGGATAATGTTGGTAGGTGGACGCCATCTTTCGCGGCACCTAATTTCATTCGCTCGCCTTTCTCTCCCTTTTGTGGCCGCCCAACGAGTGGAGGGCGAGGGCTGTAATCCAAGGCTGGCTTAGTGGCGGGGTCGAAGAAAACAATCTGAAAAACCTGACGCCCCTAAATACTTAATCCCTGAGCAGGGGCGTCATGAAGTACGGTGACGGGAATGTGGCGTGATGGGGCGTGCATCAAATCCGATCGTCTTAGGGTCCTGCCATTAGATTTGTTATTGTGACGCCACGACAAAGGCCCTGGCGGTGGTTAACGCCTGGTTGCTTGTGAAAACTGGGGGGAGGGAGGAGGGGAGGGGATGGAATTCGATAGCTGTGCACCCGAGCGAACCCGGGGTGCGCGCTAGCCGCTGGACCATTGCGATCATGATTGTTGATAGGAAAGATACTTATGCGGTGCGTTGTGGAACAATCAGGTGGTGGGGGTGGGCTGGTCATGTGACCCGATGCGGCAGTGCCCATTGGGATGTGGCTGCGTGACGTGCAGGGGTTTCGTTGTGTGACATGCTGTGACGGACCCGTTTTTGTGTTGTTGCGTGACAAGCTGTGACAGTGCCCTTACGGCGGGTTGTAAGTGCCATGTTGTGACAGGGCTCATTCGGGGGTGGGGGGGTTTGTGTGACAAGCTGCGGCAGGGCCCATTCGGTGGGTTTTGTGTGACATGCTGCGACAGCGCCCATTCGGTGGGGTTTGTGTGACATGCTGCGACAGGGCCCATTCAGTGGTGGTTGTGTGACATGCTGCGCAAGGGCCCATTCTGTGGGGTTTGTGTGACATGCTGCGACAGGGCCCATTCGGTGGTGGTTGTGTGACATGCTGCGACAGGGCCCATTCGGTGGGGTTTGTGTGACATGCTGCGAAAGGGCCCATTCGGTGGTGGTTGTGTGACATGCTGCGACAGGGCCCATTCGGTGGTTGTTGTGTGACATGCTGCGACAGGGCCCATTCGGTGGTGGTTGTGTGACATGCTGCGACGGGCACATTTGCGGGTTGCTGTGTTACTGTCTGCACTCTAAAAAGATTGATAACATGTTATATTGTGGAAAAAACATTAAAAAGCAAAAGATAACAGGTCCCACTGAGATAAAAGTAATGAAATACATAGATAACAGGTCCAACTGAGATAAAAGTAATGAAATACATAGATAACAGGTCCAACTGAGATAAAAGTAATGAAATACATAGATCACAGGTCCAACTGAGATAAAAGTAATGAAATACATAGATCACAGGTCCAACTGAGATAAAAGTAATGAAATACATAGATCACAGGTCCAACTGAGATAAAAGTAATGAAATACATAGATCACAGGTCCAACTGAGATAAAAGTAATGAAATACATAGATCACAGGTCCAACTGAGATAAAAGTAATGAAATACATAGATCACAGGTCCAACTGAGATAAAAGTAATGAAATACATAGATAACAGGTCCAACTGAGATAAAAGTAATGAAATACATAGATAACAGGTCCCACTGAGATAAAAGTAATGAAATACATAGATAACAGGTCCAACTGAGATAAAAGTAATGAAATACATAGATAACAGGTCCAACTGAGATAAAAGTAATGAAATACATAGATAACAGGTCCAACTGAGATAAAAGTAATGAAATACATAGATAACAGGTCCAACTGAGATAAAAGTAATGAAATACATAGATAACAGGTCCAACTGAGATAAAAGTAATGAAATACATAGATAACAGGTCCAACTGAGATAAAAGTAATGAAATACACAGATAACAGGTGCAACTGAGATAAAAGTAATGAAATACATAGATCACAGGTCCAACTGAGATAAAAGTAATGAAATACATAGATCACAGGTCCCACTGAGATACAAGTAATGAAATACATAGATCACAGGTCCCACTGAGATAAAAGTAATGAAATACATAGATCACAGGTCCCACTGAGATGAAAAGTAATGAAATACATAGATCACAGGTCCCACTGAGATAAAAGTAATGAAATACATAGATAACAGGTCCAACTGAGATAAAAGTAATGAAATACATAGATAACAGGTCCAACTGAGATAAAAGTAATGAAATACATAGATCACAGGTCCCACTGAGATAAAAGTAATGAAATACATAGATCACAGGTCCCACTGAGATAAAAGTAATGAAATACATAGATAACAGGTCCAACTGTGATATTTTAATTCATTCATTAGTATCTTGGTGGTCAATGCCTAGAACACACACACACACACACACACACACACACACACACACACACACACACACACACACACACACACACACACACACACACACACACACACACACACATTTTATAGTGGCTCATAATCATTAATTATAATGTTATTATTGTTATATTTAATTTGTTTAGTTATTTTTAAATCCATTATATTAACTTCACCGTCTTGGCTTTCTGTCATGGTCGGTCGGGCAGGGAAAAAAAGAGTTAAATAATGACCCACTTCATCTGACTCTATCCAGTTGATATTTTGCACATAGACTTGTATCACCTAACAATGCATTGTATCAAAATTTTAGATCGATCGAATGTACCGAAATTATTATATTAATGCATTTTTAGTTTATCTCTATGTTTCTCCATGTAGCCGTCTGCCACAAGGGTCACTCCAGCCATCGATGACCACGTCCCTGTTTCTTACAGCCAGGGGAGCTCATTCACGTTCAGTCTGTAAATGGTTGTCGCACGGTACGTAATACATTTAACATAATCAATACTTTTAGTTATGTCTCATAGATAAGGGATTTATAGTCAAAAACTTTGTTTTTACGGGGTTGTTTATTTATTGTATGATGATTTGCAGATGTAAAATTTTATATCTGACTAATTAACAACAGAGGGAACACTTTTCTGTTTCTATTAATTTATTCCGATTAGCCCTACAGACGCTATTTGCAAACATTGTGTACGCTATGAAATATTGGTCACGTGATCAAACTTTTTGGTAATTTTCATTTAATTTTCTTTGGAGCAGCCCTCGTGTTCTCCTTGCCAGGGATGAATTCCCCAATGAACCATGCGGCGTGACGTAGTTTCTAAACATAGTCGGCCTTCTATTGACTTTTTTTTTCACGGGTGTCTGCTCTCTCGTGGACACGCTAGCGCACATAACGAGGCTAGAGTGAGGGAGAAGTTATGGAAGTTAAGAGCCCAGTAGTATGGTTTTGTTTCCCTCTTTAGTTCCCACCAGCACGTACACCGTGCGTTAAGCAAAGAAACATGATGTCAATAGCGTGGCGTCACTGTTTTTTAACACTTCTTTTCTCGTTGTGACCTCGTCATGACAAAAGACAAAGTGTTGCCAAAAAAGGTTAAAAAAAAACAACAAAACTGCCACATTCGATAGCGTAGAAAACTTGATGAAAATTTCCACATAGCCAAAATGAAAGCCATACCTTCGCAATATCCGCATATTCCTTTTATCCGAACTTTAATATATAAATAAATAATTATATATATATATATATATATATATATATATATATATATATATATATATATATATATATATATATATATATATATATATATATATATATATATTATATATATATATAACCAAAAAGTATATTTAATGAATCAAAAATAAATTTCAATCAATAAACATGAAAGAATAAAAAGAAGAAGAATTGTAAGGATAATTAAGGGTGACAAAACAAAATGTACTGTTCAACACTGAATAAGTCATCATTTGCCCTTGGACCTTTCTATGGTACGCTCACACCTCTTGGCGTGTTGGACGTGATGAGAAATTAGCTCAATTTCGTGGAGTTGATGTAACGAGCAAGTGTTGTGGTGCCAAAGGAAACAAGTAACGGGCTCGTAATGGCAACGGATCCATGGACATGTGGAACTTGAAGGAAATGACACTGCTGACTCCTTGGCAAAAACTGGAGGCAGTAAAAACCAGGCAGAGCCATCTCTACACCACGAAGAAATCTAGGCAATACTCAAAAGAAGTGAATCTGAAAGATGGTCCGAGCTCAAAGAAAACCACCCAAAAAGTGATGCATACTTCAAACTCCCCCGCCAATAACAAAACATCATTTTCAGGCTAAGGACGGGCCACAACAAACTTAGGGAACACATGTTCCGCAAACTTCGAATTGGAGAAAGCGAAATGTGCCCGTGCGGGACAGCTGCGGAAAATACGGAACATGTTCTCCAAAACTGCCCTCTGTACCACCATACCCGGACAGACATATGGCCTCAGGAAGCTACCCTCGATGACAAACTCTATTGTGGACTGGACCAACTGACAGCCACGGCGCAGTTCATCACAAATATAGGACTTGCTGTCTAAATCCTCCATCAAAAGATTTTGAGAACGGAGAAGAAGAAGAAGACTGAATAAGTCATCATCGGCCCTTGGACCTTTCTTTGGTACCCTCACACCTCTTGGCGTGTTGGACGTGATGAGAAATTAGCTCAATTTCGTGGAGTTGATGTAACGAGCAAGTGTTGTGGTGCCAAAGGAAACAAGTAACGGGCTAGTAATGGCAACGGAAAGAGATCATGGGTTAGGAGGCATTTCAATTTTTGGACGAACATTCTTGGTGTTGTAACTGTTTATTTTTAAGTTTAAGCATTAATTTTAGGATAACCGAAAATAAATTTCCGAAAGAGAAACAACGTTGCCTCAACCATATCTCCGACTCCATTTCATTGTTTGTCTTTTCGATGGTTGGATGGTTGTTCTTTTTTTTTGTTATGTTTTTTTTTGGTTGGTTTATTTGATTGTTGATTGGTCGGTTGCATTTTCCTGCAAATTTTTTTTTATCGATCGACAATTTTAACCGCTATTATTAAAAGAAGTATGGGGTTAATCCTGATGTTAAATAAAAGAAAACTGCGTTTGTCGTAAAATATACGTTCATTCTTTCAACAATCTCTGCAATGATAAAAAATAATATGTTCGTTTCATAAACTATTTACTAATTTTACAACAACAACAACAAAAAAACAAAAAAACAACTGAAAATGTCCCATATGAATCGCCATGAATCATGCTCAAATTCGAATATCCGGATACTCCTTACCGGTGTGTCGGCCGCGGCCACCGTTCATCAATCGGCAACTAACGGTGCCAATAAACCCGTAGACCGTGCACCGCCAGAATCTACAGTATGACCAGCCGGCCTGGTCCGATAAGACTCCAGTCGATTTGTTGACAATACTGCGCGGGGAGGAGGTGATTGTTGGGGCGGGGGGTGGGGCGAGCCGTTGTGCGGCCGCACCACTCCCTGTCTGCCACGGCGGCACCACTTGGCGGGGAACTGTAACGGCTGGAGATACATGGTCGCGCTGGGGCGCTTTATTATCTGTCCTGTAAGATTTTCTCCTTGACTGCACACGCGACAAAGGTGTGAACCGTGTACGCCCCCCCCCGCCCCACCTATGCCCCCCTCCCCAACTCCTTGTAGTTGATCTTTTCGCAACTGCTTCACGTAGAACGAGGTAACCCCCTCGCCGATCCCCCCACGCTCCAACCCCCCAAATATTTAACCCTTTCGCCTTACCTATTCTCTCCCCCCAGGTGAACGACGCAGGGAGAAGAAAAAAAATATCTTGGCTTGCTATTGTCGATCGAGGCCCTTTGTGAAGACGGTCCTAACTCATGGCTTACGACGGGGGCCTGCCAGCGTATTTCACCTCAACCTGTTACTTTGGCGCGTGCCGGGTTCAAATATCCGAGATTAGCAGGCGAGCTGACGTTTTTTGAACATCCAGGTAGAGAGCAGCAACGCCTTCCGGCTCAACACAAAATATATCCCATGATTTCAATGCCCAAAGGCGCATCGGGATATAAATAATATGGAGCTTAATGTTGCGGTCCATTAAATTTTCCGAAAAAGAAGGGGAAAGAATATGAATAAGATTATTAGAAGTATCTAATTTATGTCCCCAGCCGTAACACTTAACTCGTCTATCTATTGGCAATATATTATAATGTTGATTTCCTCCGGGGAAAAAAGTATAGAAAGAAGTGTAGTTAAGATGGGTGGAGCATTTGAGCAAGGGGTTAATGGAGCAATTTGGGCAGTGGAGCATAGCAGCCCGAGGTAGTGGAACCGCAATTAGTCGGACATTTGAATATGAAGGAATGGAACCACAGAAGGAATGGAACCACAGAAGGAATGGAACCACAGAAGGAATGGAACCACAGAAGGAATGGAACCACAGAAGGAATGGAACCACAGAAGGAATGGAACCACAGAAGGAATGGAACCACAGAAGGAATGGAACCACAGAAGGAATGGAACCACAGAAGGAATGGAACCACAGAAGGAATGGAACCACAGAAGGAATGGAACCACAGAAGGAATGGAACCACAGAAGGAATGGAACCACAGAAGGAATGGAACCACAGAAGGAATGGAACCACAGAAGGAATGGAACCAGAATGGAACCACAGAAGGAATGGAACCACAGAAATTCAAAGGAAAACGAGAGTTGAGTGAAAAAATTGGAAATTGTTTCAGGCTGCAATACTACAGCAAGGGAATGTCTCAAGTCTAAAATAAGCGTAACAGAAGCCAGTGCACCACAACATTTTTTTACATTAGGGGCCGTCCATACATGACGTCACGCCCTTGGGGGGGATGAGGGGGGGTCATACATTTGTGACGATGCGTGACGAGGGGTGGGGGGGTGTTTACGAACCGTATCGTCACATCAAAACGAGCAACTTTAAATGAAACTTCTACTTAAATATTACATCGATTACAATTTATTTAATGCCATTTTACATGGCTTCACGCGTGTTACGATATTAGCGTGCAGCCTTACACTACATACATACTTAAATGACAAGAAAGTGATTTCAAACATGCTCATTTTCAAATAGAAAATACGGCTTTTATGGCGGTGTGAGGGGGGGGGCAAGACATTGTGACGTCATTTGTTAGGGGGGGGGTCTAACTTTTTGTGACGACGTGTGAAAAGTGGGGGAGGGGTGTCAAATCAACCAAAATCGCGTGACGTCATTTATGGGACGGCCCCCTTAATGGCCATCCATATATTACGTACGCGAGGAGAAGGAGGGGGGTGTCTTAAATTTAATGGCATTTCGCGTATGGATGCGTACGGGGGGAGAGGGGTGGTCTCCACTGAATGTGTACGTACGCAGAAACAAATATAATTTGCATAATACTAAGCCGAGTAACGTAAACCGCTCATGCTGCAAACGACATTGGAGACCGGCAGAGCCAAAACTGATATGCAATAACGTTATATAAATCAATGCAAACGAAATTCTGAAACTTAAATAACTTGGAAATAATTAAAATTTGATTCAGACCGACGTTCACGGATTACTAAAATATATCCGTCTGTTTATATTTCCATTTCTTAAAATTAGTAGAAATTTCTCTTTCGCCCACCGGTGCCTCAGCCGCAGCCGCTATAAACACAACTTGTTTTGTTTTATTTTATCAGTTTTGTTATACAGTGTTCAAGACAGTAAAATGTGAATGTTCTATTGTATTTCTTCAATAATTTAAACGTGAAAATCAGGATATTACAAAAAAACTAAAATGGGGTCGTCCATAAAGTACGTCACGCGATTTTGACCGATTTTTACCCCACCCCCGATCGTCACACTTTGTTAAAAAAGCTTAGACACCCCATCCAGTATGACGTCACAAAGAGGCCGTCCATACATGACGTCAACCACCTAGAGGGGGATCGACCATGTGTGACGCAAGGAAGGGGGGTGTTTAAGAAATGTGACGTCACATCAAAACGCGTAACTTTAAATAAAAGTTGCACTTAAATATTTGATTGTTTACAATGTTTTTTTAATGACGCTCTACATGGGCTTCACGCGTGTTATGTTATTATAGTGCAGCCTTACACTAAATACATACTTAAACTTAAATGACAAAAAAGTCATTTCAAACATGCTAAATTTCAAATAAAAAATGTTTTTTATGACATTCTATGACGTCATATTGGAGGTTTTGGGGGGGGTCTAACTTTTTGTCACGACGGGTGACTAGGGGAGGGGGCGGAGGTGAAAATCGGCCTAAATCACTTGACGTTATTTATGGACAGGCCCCAAAGCCTTGCCCTCCCCCCCTTAAAAGCGTGACCTCCATCCCCTTTTATTTTTAGGCTCATGACGTCAATTATAGGCGACTTCAAAGAGTAAAACCAATTGCTTTTGACTCTAGCTTAAAATTATTTGTTTTTTAATAAAACTTTATTTAAACAATAATTTTAAGCCAGAGTCAAGCGAATTTGTACGTACGCAAAGGAGAGGGGGTCCCAAAATAGTACAGGCTGCAACAGGGGGGGGGTACAAAAATACGAATTTTGTGCGTGCATATGAATGGCCCCTAAACAAATAGTAATTGTGCTGTGGCGGCCCCACCTTGACCCAACTTACTACTGGTGTGTTTCCAACTGATGGTACCAATCCCAGGTATATTTTTCTTTCAAAAAGCATGAAGAGTAAATGTAAGACACATCGAATTAGCTCTCAGGGGCCCCATGGCTCATATATGACCCACCATCATAAGGAGACGAATTACTTAAATTGCTTTGTCTCTTTAATTGGGTAGTTTGCATCCAACTAATAATCACCAATTTTTTTCTACTGTGGAGCAAAAGGGAGCTATCTTTTTAATCTTAACATAATTACTTTTAAGTGAAGCCCCTTTGCATATAGGGTACCACCGTGGCTCATTGTATGAAGAGATGACCGCTGAACAGCGGCGTAGCGTGGGTATGTGCCGCCTGGGGCAGAAACCAAATTTGCCGCCCCCACCCTTTCCCCAAAAATATGTTAACGCTATAAAGTAAAAAAAAACCCGTAAAAAACCCAAGTTTTTTACTATAAATCCTTTATGTACCAGAAGTTACTAAAAGAATGTTCATTATAATACGCAGCGCAAGACCATCCAAAAATACAAAATTGCAGTTGTGTCGTAAGACATGTTTAATATAATGCGCACCGATCAGGAATATGTTTATAAAAAGAGTTGTCAATAAAATACGCACCTTATTGCGCGACAGAAAGGTTGTTCAATATAATACGCACCGCGACACTCTATCTAAAAAAAAATAACATGATACATAGGAATAAATAAAATAATCTAAAAAATCAATAATTGAATTACAGTACATGCGATCGATCTGAAATTTTGATACATTGTTGTTATCATCGGTACGAAACTGCCTGTAAAAAAATCAGCTCGCTACCTTACGAGGAAGTGGGTTAAAAAAGGATCCAAAGTTCTGGCGACAAGCAAGCAATCAAGGGTTCAACCAGACACCACGAGTTAATATAAAGGATTTTTAAAAAAAATTAGAACGTAATAATAAGAAGACTATATATTTCTAAGTTAAAAAGAAAGGCTTCATTTCTTTAATGAAATTAAGTATTATGTTTTTCCTCATGGCTCAATCTTTCATCTATCAATGTTTTCAGCCATGCCATGCTCCATAGCCGAAATAGCAATATATTAGACAATTTTGGTGTATTCGTAATTGATCGTCATTAATTTTAAATAATTTTTTTTAGAGAAGCCTTTTTAACACCTTGCATTACTTAAGACAGTTTTAAGCAATGTTCGAATTAATTATAGTATTTTAGGTAGGGTAACTTCGAGCCAAAATATCTTTATAAACTTAAATAAACCACCTATAGCGCCTATAGTCTTGAATTCATTCTTTTGTGTTCTCTTCATGGGGTTAAATATTCCTTGCCTGACTATGTCATGGGGGATATTTTGAATACTAAAAATTGAAGACGAAATTTCAAAGTCCAGTAGATTGATTAGCTGGTGTACGAAAATCATGTATAATTTTAAATCCCTTATATTAACTACACCGCCGTCTCTCTCTGTCTATCGTGATCTCTGTCTCTCTCTCTGTCTTGGGCGGGCGGAAAAACAAAAGTAAAAAATGACCCAGTTCCCGTTAAGCCATCGAGCTGAAATTTGGCACACGGACCCGTGTCACCTAACAATGCATCGTTTCAAAATTTCAGATTGATCGAACGTACCGTAATTAAATTAATGCATTTATAGTTTATCTCTATACGAGGTATGTAATTCAATTTCACTGTTTGTTATTGTTTTTATTCAGGTGAAAGCTCAGTTCGCGCGTTGACGCGATGTACCGGGGTGCTTTTGTTTACATTTTACGTGTCACGCTGAGCTCGGTCCAGCGATCGGTGACCAGACTTTTCCCCTCCCCCCCACCCCCAGGGTTATGAAGCAAAGTTGAGTTAAGAGAGATTAAGTCTGTAAATGTTTGTCGCGTTTGAAAATAATCAATACTGTTAGTTATGTCTCATATATAAGGGATTTATAGTCAAAAACTTTGTTTTTACGGGTTTGTTTTATTAAAGCCCTTATATTAACTTCACCGCCGTCTCTGTCTCTCTGTCGTGATCTCTGTCTCTCTGTCTTGGGCGGGCGGAAAAACAAAAGTAAAAAATGACCTACTTCCCGTCAAGCCATCAAGCTCAAATTTGGCACATGGATCCGTGTCACCTAACAATGCATCTTATCAAAATTTCAGATGGATCGAACGTTCCGTAATTAAATTAATGCATTTTTAGTTTATCTCTATACGAGGTATGTAATTCAATTTCACAGTTTGTTATTGTGTTTTTTTCTCGTGACAGCTCAGTTCGGGCGTTGACGCGATGTACCGGGGTGCTTTTGTTTACATTTTACGTGTCACGCTGAGCTCGGTCCAGCGATCGGTGACCAGACCTTTCCCCTCTCCCACCCCCACCCCCCGGGTTAAAAGCAAAGGGGAGATAAGACAGATTCTGTCTGTAAAGATTTGTCGCGTTTGAACATAATCAATACTGTTAGTTATGTCTCATATATAAGGGATTTATAGTCAAAAACTTATTTTTTACGGGTTTGTTTCATTAAATCCCATATATTAACTACACCGCCGTCTCTGTCTTGGTCGGGCGGGCGGAAAAACAAAAGTAAAAATTGACCCACTTCCCGTGCTGCTATCGAGCTGAAATTTTGCAGATAGTCTCGTGTCACCTAACAATGCATCGTATCAAACTTTTTCAGATCGATCGAACGTACCGTAATTAAGGTAATGCATTTTTAGTGTATCTATATAATCTATATGTAGCTGTCGCTATTGTTTACATTTTACGGTCACTTGACTTCACGCCAGCCAGCGGTGAACACATCTCGTGTTTTAACCAGATGGTTTACATCAGTAGTTGAGTTAACGCGTTGACGCCACGGAAAAAAGTAAAATATGACCGAATTCCAGTGATGCCATTGTGCTGAAATTTGGCACATAGACTCGTGTCACCTAACAATGCATCGTATCAAAATTTCTGATCGATCGAAAGCACCGTAATTAAATAAATGCAAATAGTTGTTGAAATCGATTATCTCTTTGTTCGCCATGACTATAAGACTAGGGTGCTCAGTTTAAACTTAGCGAATAGCTCTGCCTAACTTGATGAATATCTTTGCATAACTTAGTAAGTATACCCTAGTCTTATAGTCTTGACGAACAACGAGATAATCGATTTCACCTACGATTTAACGTCCCTGTCTCATTTTAAACTTTTAGATCTACTTTTTTAATTTTCAATCTTTACATATCACACAACTGGACTTGTTTGATTCTTATGTCAAATATATGAAGTGCTATCAAATACAATGGAACAATAGTTGGTATTTTGTTATTGAAGAAGGATGATTTTTCGTGAAATGTCTCTCCTAAAATTGCTATGAGCTCAGTTTTAATTTTAGTTGACAAGTTTTTTACCCCTTTTCCAACAATGTTCTCGGAGTGCTCGAACGTACTTTGCAAGCTAATGCATTAGTTTATGAATATTGTCTTTATTTGCAACAGTATTGCTCTCTCTGTGACCTCAGAAAGTCACATTCAATTTCGCCAGTATTTAATAATGTCAAATATTCGAACAAGAACTTCTTGTCACTTTGTTTTCTCTTTTACAACAACTAATTGCCGGTCTTTAACCAATAGTCTATTCTTTTTTATCCAATTTCTGATTCCTTCCATTTGCAAAATAACCTTTGTTAATGTTGGGCTTTTGAAAAAGGTCGGCGCCGTAGGCGCCCTAAAAAAGTGCATTTTTTCAAAATAAATAGATTTCAGCTGAAAACTTCCGTCATTTTTGACGGGTGATACGCTAGTATTTATATAATTATCCAGTAAATTTCCTTTTTAAAAAAATAATCCTAGTAAAATAGTAAAAGTAATAATACTAAGTCGGGCTTTTTAGGCATAATCTCTGACTTTAAGTAAGCCTATTTGTAAACTTTATATATAATGCCAGCAAAATTATTATATTTTATGTGTCAGAACTACATTTCCATCAGAAATATCCACAAAAGAAATGAGATAATATTATATGTGTATGCCATAAATCCAGATGAAAGCGATTTAGAGGATGATGAAAATTATAACACATGATAGATGTGTAGACTAAAATCTTAATACTTTTTGAGTCAAATGATTCGGTGCAAAAAAATTTTTCTGTGAAAAGTCTTATTATAATAACAATGAACCACTCATCTCTACATGCTATAATTCTGCCTGAAGAAAGAAGATTAACGACGTATGAGTAACAAGTCTTTCAAGCATCACTTCTGATTGATATAAATGCCCCAAAAGACGGGAAATCTGGGAGACGTTCAGTTAAATCCATTACAGCATTACAGGTTGTACAATAAAGAAATACAATTTCGAGAAACAATCTTTCCGAACAAGGGAAGAATGGTTACTGTCATTATCACTTCCCTATCAAATTTGATGAGCGTCAACGTTGCAAATTGTAAATTCTAAAATTAATTGTTATCTTTGTTGCACTGAATAAAAAAAAATCAAATCAAATCATATCAAATGATAGGGCTGGTACTGATTAAAAAATTGATCAATTAATGGGGAAAAATTTAATCGATTAATTTCGATTAATTATATTTCTATAACGCATATATTATATATAGATTCCGTAAAGTTCCGATTCATTATTTCGCGAAATCGGTTAAGTCGCGGTAATTCCATGGCTCCCAAATTTTGTAAAGTAACACAGCAAATTCGTTCTGCTGTGCAAGAAATAAGGAAGAGAAACCTTTTTTTATATATATATATTGTTTTACGTATGTCTAAATAAATAATAATAATACGAGGTAAAAGTATGTAAGTAACAAAAAATATAAATTATTAATAAATTACAACATTGAGTGCTTTTATCATCGTTGTACTTCCTTGATTGTAAACAAGACGTTATCAACTTATAAGTTTACATGAGCTTTTAAATTGATGACTTACATCATTGTGTACACACTTGTCTTTAACTAAGACACACAGTTAACGACTTACATCATTGTGTACACACTTGTCTTTAACTAAGACACACAGTTAACGACTTACATCATTGTGTACACACTTGTCTTTAACTAAGACACACAGTTAACGACTTACATCATTGTGTACACACTTGTCTTTAACTAAGACACACAGTTTACGACTTACATCATTGTGTACACACTTGTCTTTAACTAAGACACACAGTTAACGACTTACATCATTGTGTACACACTTGTCTTTAACTAAGACACACAGTTTACGACTTACATCATTGTGTACACACTTGTCTTTAACTAAGACACACAGTTAACGACTTACATCATTGTGTACACACTTGTCTTTAACTAAGACACACAGTTAACGACTTACATCATTGTGTACACACTTGTCTTTAACTAAGACACACAGTTAACGACTTACATCATTGTGTACACACTTGTCTTTAACTAAGACACACAGTTAACGACTTACATCATTGTGTACACACTTGTCTTTAACTAAGACACACAGTTAACGACTTACATCATTGTGTACACACTTGTCTTTAACTAAGACACACAGTTAACGACTTACATCATTGTGTACACACTTGTCTTTAACTAAGACACACAGTTTACGACTTACATCATTGTGTACACACTTGTCTTTAACTAAGACACACAGTTAACGACTTACATCATTGTGTACACACTTGTCTTTAACTAAGACACACAGTTAACGACTTACATCATTGTGTACACACTTGTCTTTAACTAAGACACACAGTTTACGACTTACATCATTGTGTACACACTTGTCTTTAACTAAGACACACAGTTAACGACTTACATCATTGTGTACACACTTGTCTTTAACTAAGACACACAGTTAACGACTTACATCATTGTGTACACACTTGTCTTTAACTAAGACACACAGTTAACGACTTACATCATTGTGTACACACTTGTCTTTAACTAAGACACACAGTTAACGACTTACATCATTGTGTACACACTTGTCTTTAACTAAGACACACAGTTAACGACTTACATCATTGTGTACACACTTGTCTTTAACTAAGACACACAGTTAACGACTTACATCATTGTGTACACACTTGTCTTTAACTAAGACACACAGTTTACGACTTACATCATTGTGTACACACTTGTCTTTAACTAAGACACACAGTTAACGACTTACATCATTGTGTACACACTTGTCTTTAACTAAGACACACAGTTAACGACTTACATCATTGTGTACACACTTGTCTTTAACTAAGACACACAGTTAACGACTTACATCATTGTGTACACACTTGTCTTTAACTAAGACACACAGTTAACGACTTACATCATTGTGTACACACTTGTCTTTA
>CALYLW010001514.1:142745-251445 GCA_944989445.1 Ampullaceana balthica | reverse complement strand
CAGCTGTTCCAAGTGACTTGGATCTGACACACTACCTCATCCCTGCACCTATCGACAGGAACCTGAGGAGGACAACTCAGCAGTTACCAGTTATTACATCTAACGTAAAACTGACGCCGACAAACGCACACTGCGTATGTCGAAGCCTGTACGTGTACACGCACTACACGTACAGAAGCCGGTTATTCACATTTCCGTGATCACCGAAGTCACCTGGGCCATAGGTGAGACGGCCTACCGAGCCCAAGGAACTGAACGATTCAGCTAGAGGGAACCTTCAGAACCAACTACACACTCCAGCACGGACAGAGCCTTGTGTAGGGCAGAGCTATCCAGCTGAACGCTTCATCGCACACACTGACCAGGGGAGCGTGCAGAACCAACCGCCACATGGAGCGGGGCGCGACGACCCCATTGCATTTAAGTAACCACAACCATAAACAAAATATTACAAGGCGTAGCCCTAATGATGATAAAGCTAGGCCAAAGAAGGGACAGTTAATTTGTGCTATCACTATTATCATTTGGAAATAGTTTCCACTATTGTATCAATTGTATAAAAAATGTATTGTTACATTTTACATCCCTTGGTCTGTTGATTATTGATTGAGAGAGATCACTAAAGTTTATGCGTTGTGAGCGGGAAGATGATTATTCAAATATTACACCCCTAGACAACTTGCCAAATAAAGATACATATCTTTCTCGCAAACAATGTTTTTTTTAGTGTCAATCTTATAACCTTTTTAAATCACTTTTCATTAGTAGGGGGAAGAGTCAATAATATCGTCCTTCCGCGGGTGACATTAACACCATAGCTTAGAAACTGTTTATACGCTTTTTTTCATAACTTAAACTAAACCAGGAAGGTATATTTTTAGCCAAAACCTTGCGATTCAAAGTGTTTCTTTGAAACAAATAAACCCTATTCACACCTTACTCAAGCATCAATATTCACATAAACAATTTATGGCTCATTTAAAAAAATCCCATTTGTTTGAATAAGGTCATACTTAGACAGGAAATAAAAATAGTGTTTTGGAGAGGTTTTTCCATGAAAAAAGCAATCCTAAGAACAGGTACTCAAGAAATTAGGAATGATGACACATACATTTTTTTTAAAAAGGAAGATTTCTAGAACATAGCGGTCAAGGTATCGCTCCAAATAAAGGTGTAAATATTGTATGTGTTAAATATATTTAGTGTACAGAAATATCACGCTAATACGACTAATATATAGGGTCAAGCATCTGAAAGTGCATACTCTGTCGAAAAAACACCCTAACAACAAATCATATTGTGACACACCTTTATGATTTGGTAATTTCTTATTTGAGCGCAATTTATTTTTGTGTAGCAAAAAAAAAGTAACTTACTTTTACTAATTTAAACACCTTCATTAAGTAATAAAATAAGTAGTAAATGGTTAAATATTACTTTTTCATGTGTTTTGATGAGTTTAAATTACTTTACAGGGGGTTTTAACTATAAAAACTAGTTTTACAGTCCGACTTCTACGAAAATCGGTTTTTGTTGATATTTTTAACCACATTTGGCCAGATAATTTCACGGCCTCAGATAAAACTAAATTTTCATGTTAGCAGTAAGCCAATTACTAATCAGATTCAGAGGCGTCACCTTGTGGGAGAGTCATTTACGATAAAGTATTCCCGAGTCCCCCTCCCCATTAATTCGATAAAATTATTACTTGGGAAATAAGCCTGTTCAAGCTAAGATTTTAAAAAAAATATTTGATAATAATAGAAATATCTTTTGTAATGTATTTCTTATAAATGTTTATTGACAATGTTATTGGTTGTAAAATAATGACATCTAAGGGGGGGGGGTCCGTACATAGATGACGTCAAGTACCTGGGGGACGGGGTTCACACATTTGTGACAAAAATAGGGGGGGGGTGTTTAAACCTGTTCAGGGTAAATTTTTAAAAATGTTTGATGATGACAAACATATATCTTTTGTGATGTATTTCTTCTAAGTGTTTGACAATTTTAGTGGTTGTTAAATAATGAAACTTAGGGGCCGAAAATAAATGACGTCACGTACCTAGTGGGAGGGGGTTCACACATTTGTGACGACGGGGGAGCTGTTTAAGAACAGTGACGTCCATGGCCGGCCTTAACAATTGATGGGCTCTTGGCTGCTTAGTATGCGAACGGATTGCGCGGTGCCCAGTCTGGGTAGGGTTAAGGAATTAATAAGGATAATAAGAGAAAATTAAGATAGGTGGGGCCTATGAAAGTGTGGGGCCCATTGCGGCCGCATAGGTTTGCAGTGGACTAAGACCGACCCTGGTGACGTCACATATTAACTTTCAACTTTAAATAAAAGTTGCACTTGAATATTTGATTGCTTACAATCCATCTGATGACTTTTTATATGGCCTCACGCGTTTTGCCTCGGACGTTCGCGGGGACAGGAGTATCGGTTTCGACACTTTAATCAAAGTCCGACGAGGTGGCCTCACGCGTGTTACGACATAAGAGTGCAGCATTACTTAAATGGCAATAACGTGAGTTGAAAAATGCTCAGGAAATTCGACTTTTATGGGGGGGGGGTGCAAAGCTTTATAACGTCACATTTGAGGGGGGGATGGGGGTAACTTTTTAT
The DNA here is from genome assembly GCA_944989445.1 of Ampullaceana balthica. Lineage (NCBI taxonomy): Eukaryota > Metazoa > Mollusca > Gastropoda > Lymnaeidae > Ampullaceana > Ampullaceana balthica. The sequence goes on along the minus strand of CALYLW010001514.1, from coordinate 248,816 downwards.
CACGATGTGTGATGAGGAGGGGACGGTGGGAAATCAGCTTACATTGCGTGACGTCTTAAGGGACGGCCCCTTTATGGTCGTTGGAATTGGATTTTCTCCCCGCTTTCTTCACAATTTTTTTTTAATAAACGATTGTTGCTTGAAGACTAGACTGGTTTTGGGGAGAGAGAGGGAAGCGAAAACATTCATCGCTGACACTTACGAGCTTAATATTTGCCATGAACCAGTGCAGTGGCCCCCAATCTTTTTATCGCCACGGACCCCTTTTTGACAATCGGAATGTTTAAATTATAAATACAATATGAATAAATTTTAAAAAAAAACGTCTAAAATATAAACCAATATTAAAATACAGTTATTCAAAAAAAAAGAAGAAAAAAAAAGAATTTAAAGTAATTTAACATTGCAACCCGGCTCACCGACAAAACGGCCCTGGTCAAAACGGCTCCGACACAACGGCCCTGGACTAATAGATGGACTAATAACTGCCCTGGGCGGCAAAAGTTCTAGCTATGCAACTGCCTTGACAGGAATATTTTTCTTTAGCGTCTGCATCCGTGTAGCCTACCCGTTAAATTGTGGCTGAAATGTTTATACCAACGGTGTTCACATTGCAGCTCACGAACAATTTATCAAAAGAAAACGTTTGGTTTGAAATATATGCTATTTTATATCCGTTTAACTTGAAAATGCTTTGAAAAACTGTAAGGAGGTAAAGAGAGCATAAAATAAAGAAAATAAGATTTAGAAAAAATTGATGTAAAAAATTCCAGGGGCGCTATTTGATATTTTTTATGGAACGGGGTGGTTTACCTAAAAAGTTTGGGAACCACTAGTAGGAGATAACGTGTATTAAAAAAGAGACACATAAAGTCACGCAGCTTTGGACACCCCCCCCCTTTTCCTACACTTGTTACGTCAGTAGAAGTAAGCCTCTCCGCCCCGCCCCCCCCCCATAAAAGCCGTATTTCCTATTTGAAAATGAGCCTGTTTCAAATCTTTAAAAAATTGCGGGCATTTAAGTATGCATTTAGTGAATGAGCATGTTTCAAAACAATTTCTCGTCATTTTAGTGTATGAATTCACTCTAATATCATACGTGAAAACAAAAATAAAAAATGAGGCACAGGAAATCTGAAACATTTAGTTTAATTGTTGAGCATTTAGATGTAATGTCACAGTTCTTATAAACCACTCCTCCCCCTAGTCACACATCGAAACAAATATGTGACTCCTCTCCCCTCACCCTAGGTGCGTGATGTCATTTGTGGACGGCCACTGATGTTATCTAATACTAATATTCGGAAGAATAAAACTGTGTGTGTATAAAATCATGTCATGCATTATCGTCAAATATTATTAACCAGCAAGTACCAAAAATCCTATGATTTTTAGTTTTAAAAAATATTTTAATTTTTAACAAATTATTGTTTTATTATATTTTTTTTTAAATATCAGTGCTTGGTAGTTTTTAAGTGGAGTGCCGTCTTCGCAGAAACTTAGCATTGACATATTACCATGTTCCAGGATATGTCAATGTAACACATATCACAAAAATACACCCCCACATTTTTTTGTTTTAAATTTAAATATAAAATATGATTTTCTTTTTTCTTTTAATTTTATGATAAATATTTTTTAATTTAAATTATTTACCCAGGCGAGTGCCGCCTTTGCAGCTCAGCTGGTTGAGCCAAATTATCCAATTGGGCAACACAAAAAATAATAACTTTTAAGAAAGAAGATTTCTCCATTGGCATGCAACAATGGCGCCGTAAATCACAGAAGATGCATGAAATATACAATTTTTTATTTCGTATAAATCATAAAACAGTATTTTAATTTGAACAAAAATATAATGTGTTAATGTTAAAATATATTTCATAGTAAGTTTAGTTGATTTTTTTGGTTTTAAACTACTCGAAAAATAAATTGCGCTGAAATAAGAAATTACCTTATGATTTTATTAGATCAGTTTTATACAACAAGAATGAAGTTCGTATAAATATTGATTTCAAAGGTAGAGCATGTGGTGTACTAAATGGCAGTTTTCTTTTAAACTGTAGAAACGTTCATGAAAAAATTGGAGCTTTTAAACCATTTTGAATTAAAATAAAAAAATATATACAGTAAATGTTATATATTAAGGCCTTAAAAATATGTCATTTTATGGGCTTAAAAAACTCTAATGCAAGAAAAGAATATATTAAAAAACCAGTTTATGTTAGTGGAACAAGTATCTACCAGTATAGTGCATTTTTACTGCTAGAATAAAGAGCGGGACACCAGTTTACATGATAAGATAATTTAGTAGAGGATGAATCTCTAAGAAATATGTCGTTTAAAAGAATAAAACCTATTTTCCACCCTCTAGGCATCAATATTAACATTAATATTTTCTGGCTCAAAAAAAAGGCCTAATTGTTTTGAAATAATTTTATGCTTAGACTATAAAATGGAATTGGTGTTTTGGAGAGCTTTTTCCTAGAACCAAAGGAATCATATGGAAAGTTATTATTTTCATGTATGAGTCATGTGAAAATAAATTGAGCCTTGCCCATTAGTCTTTTGTAGCTATTAAGAGCCTTTGTTATTCCGGTAGAATATACAGATGAAAGCATGCGTAATCAAAGCACAAATACCAAAATTTGATGGGTAATATTTAATTTAATCAAACATTTTTATTTTCTAAAAACACATATTGTAATTTTTATGAAGAAGTGGTTTCATGTATCTCTTTCCTAATTTCTTGATTCATTTATACTCGTCTATATATTTTTAAGGGGAATTTGAGACCCAAAAACGAAATATAGTTATTTTTATTGTGCTTACCCCGTAGTTAAGCACGGGCATTGTGCTCGTATATATATATATATATATATATATATATATATATATATATATATATATATATTTATATATATATATATACATATATATATACGAGATGTGTGAAGTTCATGGTAGGACATCACAACATTATAAAACCCCGTCTGTCCTGAGAACCCCCTACACCACGGTCTGTCCAGACACCCTACCCCCAACACCGCGGTGTGTACAGAAAAACTACATCCCCCACAGCGTGCTCTGCTCAGAGACCCTTACCCCCCCCAAACCCGTGGTCTGTCCAGAGACCCTACCTCTCCCACCGCAGTTTGTCGAGAGACCCACCGTCTCGACCGGCCATACATGTGTATCACGTCAAAAAATACTATACATTATAGTTATAACAACTTTTCCCACACCAGACTGTCTGTCCAGAGACCCTACCCCCCCCCAACACTGTGGTCTGTCTAGAATTATAATAAATAACCCGTAAAACCTAAGTTTTTTAACTCAAATCCCAACGCACATCGCTCAAAATAAACTCTTGGAAAAAACTGCACCAAAAATAGCTCGTTTTGAATGTCGTTCAATACATAAATGAGATTTATTTTTTTCTCCGCCAGTTATTGGTTGTAGCAGTCTGTGATAATTTGAGGGACCAATCGCTATGGATGACCGGATAGAACATTGCCTTTTATTATATATGATATCTTCTATCTATACTAATAAAAGGCAAACCACTGACTGAATAACTGACTCATTACTAATTTTTTCAATTTCCCGTGTATGTACAAGCATGAAACTTTGGGAACTTGCTGAGTAAACTCTCACGACGATAATTGGCGAAAATGAATTTTAAAATTCACATTATTGGGGGCCGGGGGCCCAAAAACGCTTTTTTTTCTTATATGGCCTATATAAAATATGAAACTCCCTAATTCTTCTATTTCCCGAGTAGGCAGAAGCATGAAACGTTGGGAAGTTGTTGCGTACAAATCGTCGATGGTAACTTGCGAAAAGATATTTAAATTATCACTTCCTCGGGGCCGGGGGCCAAATTGAAGTTTTTTCCTTATACGAGCTATATAAAAACTGAAAATCACAAATTCTCATATTTCCTGAGTAGGTAGGAGCATGAAGCTCTGAGTAGTTGATAAGTACACTTCCGCGATGGTAACAAGCGAAAACAATATTTAAACTATTACTTACTGGGGTCCGGGGGCCAAAATGTAGTTTTTTTCTTACGTAAAAAACTGACTCATCACTAATTATCCACCTTCCCGTGTAGGTAGAAGCATGGAAAATTCGGAAAATGTTAAGTAGTCTCTCGGAACGATACTTGGCGTAAAATAATCTTAAAATTCACACTGAAGGGGGCCAGGGGCCCAAAAAAAACACGTTCTTTTTCCTTATATGGGCTATATTAAATTTAAAATCACTAATTCTTATATTTTGCGAGTAGATAGAAGAATGAAACAGGCAAAACAATATTTAAATTATCACTTACTCGGGGCCGGGGGCCCAAATGAAGTTTATTTCCCTATATGAGCTTTATAAAAACAGAAAATCACAAATTCTCATAATTCCCGTGTAGGTAGACACATGAAACTCTGAGTAGTGGTATCAAGCGAAACACAATTTTTAAATTATCACTTACTGGGGGCCGGGGTCCAAATGTAGTTTTTTTTCCTATATAAAAAACTGACTCATCACTAATTCTCAAACTTCCCGTGTAGGTAGAAGCATGAAACCTTGGTAAGTTGTTGAGTACAAGTCCGCAATGGTAACAGGCGAGAAAGGTATTTAAAATTTACACTCATGGGGGCCGGGGGCCCAACAAATTTTTTCCCCTAATAAGGGCTAAATAAAAATTAAGAATCAATCATTCTCCTATTTCCCGAGAAGGTAGAAGCATGACACTTTGAGTAGTTGTTCAGCAACATTCCGCGATGGTAAAAGGTTAAAAAAAATTATATGAATTACCACTTACTGGGGGCCGGAGACCCAAACGTAGTTCTTTTTCTTATATTTAAAACTGACTCATCACTAATTCTCCAACTTCCCGTGAAGGTAGAAGCATGAAACTTTCGTGAACTTGCTAAGTACACTCTTATGACGATAATGACGAGACATAATTTTTAATTTGCCACTCTAGGGTGGCCGGGGGCCAAAAACCCGTTTTTTTTCCTTTTTTGGGCTATATAAATCTGAATCAACACTAATTCCTCATCTTCCCGTGTAGGTAGAAGCATGAAACTTTGGAAAGTTGTTGAGTACCCTCTGGTGATGGTTAGTTTAATATATGTATTATATCCATCATGATCAAGATTTAAATCAATTGGTGTTTTGAATTTGTGTTACACGGTTTCTCAACGCTTACTGAAATCCTAATTTACGTAGTTATTGCGGGTATTTTGCTAGTATAGATATAAATTTCATATGTAATAAAACGCATCGATAGCGATTGGTTCCTCAAACTCCTACAGACTCCTACAACCAATCAATGGGGATGAAAAATTATATATGTTTTACTTATTGAAAGACGTTCAAAACGTGTTTTTTTTTGTGAAGTTTTTTTTCCAAGAATGTATTTTGAGCGGTGTGCGTTGGGATTTGTAGTCAAACACTCGCGTCTTTCCCATTTGTTTGTGCTACTGTTTGTGTCCGTTCTCCTCCTCCCCCTTTTTTTTCCTTTTTCTCCATCGATGAGTAAGTTTGTGCGTATGCTTCGCGGTGGGTCACATCGTGTGTAGTATGTTTGAAGTGATACACATGTATGGCATTTGAGACGGCGGGTCTCTCTACAAACCGCAGTGGAGGGGAGGTAGGGTCTCTCGACAGACCACGGTGTTATGGGGGGTAGGGTCTGTGGACAGACCGTGGTGTGGGGGGGACTAGGGTATCTTGAAAGATGGGGTTGGTAATTTTGTAATGTCCTACCATGATCTTTACGGGACATCCAACACGTTCTCCCGTCCTTAGACATGCTTTGTTGCTAGTATATATATATATATATATATATATATACACATATATAGTAATATAACTTTAATATAATATAAGTTCAAGTTTGAAATTTACACCTACATTAATAAATGTGTTTCTTCAGATCGCACATCCGCTCTCTACTTTGTGGTTACACCAGGAGTGTCTCAATCGTTCTCGTGTGATGGAAATTTCACTTATGTGCAATGGGTCCTTCAAAATCAAGGTCGAAATGAAATATTGTTTTATTGCGAAACATCAACTAATATATGCAGCTCAAGAAATAATAGCAGTTTAATGTATTCTGCAAACATAACGAAAAAATCTGGATCATTTATATCAATATTTACAATCAAATATGTCCTCACTAATCATAACAATACAGAATGGACCTGCATAGAAAATAATATTTCTGTAGATGCTCTTAAATCAACAAATTATAAATTGTTTGTATTTGGTGAGTTTTATTTTACGCTGTATAATATAACTTTTTGGTATCGTAATTATAAATTTGCATTTATACATAAAGAAATATAATTAAATTTTAAAGCACTGAATGATAAATGTTCTTTTCTTTATTATTAAGGTCCCGATGAAATAACAAGGTGTAAAATTGTGACTTTATTAGACGATTGTAATATTCATGTAACGTGTACGACATTGAAACACAACAAATACATAAGATCATATTTGTCAACAAATGTAAGCATTGCAAAAATTAACGGTTTGGTTTATTTTTTCTTTGTTACATTACACTTTACATAGCATATACATTTAATTTTGTTTAAAGTCCATTTTGTTGTTACTCCATCATTATCGACGAAAACAATGTCGTATATGCTATATGCTTTTACAGCATGTGAGTAATTGTGTAGCTTATGAGCCTTTTTCTTCTCCAAAATATATGCCAAAGTGTCAGACAAGAGATGATTGCAATGTCATCAGGGTGGTTAAAAGCAAACTGCTTTTTGCACAGGCGTCTGGAATACGCAGCGTGTTGTCTGTTTGCCTCAGTTATTGATGAACTTTATTTATTTCGTTTTGATAATTTTCCTCAGGCTTTTGGTGTGAAAGCGATTAAGCAACATCGTATGTCGTTGATGCACTGACAATGTTTCACTTGAATATTTGAGTTGGGGGTACAAGTACTTTAACATTGTTAGTTTCATTTGGACACTGTTATACAGTATGCCATATGTTGCACTGGTTTTCGAGATACACATGTCTAGTATTCATCATCTGTTTGGCATTCTGAGACAATGTGCTTCCAAAGTAGCAGAAGTGGTCCATCACGTTGATTTTGTTACCATAGGTGATTATTTGGGTGCATGGTTCAAGTAAACACATATCATTTATGCACATTACATTGCAAGTGTTCTTATGAGGCAGCGTTGAGAGAATATTTGTCAGTAAACGTAAAGTCACGATAGAGTTTGACTCTACCTATGTTTTTTTTTAAAATTTATGCCTCCTGAGACTGAACAAGTGTGATATCTAATGTCAGGTACTTCATAGTCATCTCTGAATACCTCTGTCTTCATGGCTAGTAACATTAGACTAAACATTTTTGAGGCGTACAAAACAAAACTACTATAATTTTAAATAATTTAGAGGCCATTCCAATAATCTGGACACGAGCCTTGTTGTTGTTATGAAATTGCCTTACAATAGGTGTACACTTTTTTGGAAATCATACTTCGCCATAATATTCAAAAGATCCTGCCTAGTATCTTTTCTTTAGTTGATACTTCATACTTACCACGGTCATTATCGCTGGATTGACGTTTCCCTTTTAGCTTGCACCGGTGAATTATAGAAGCATAGTTAATATCCAGTGTTGTGTCCTTTGAATACGAATATTTCAATGGGAATATTAAAGGAGGACCATGTCCATCTTTTAAATTTTAGATTGAATTTAGTCTGAACTCGCAGTTTTTTCACATGATAGAAGACTTATCGCCGCTTGCGTGTCAATAATTTTATGGGGAGGGGGGGGTTTCATTCATTGCTATTTTTAGTGTTAAGTGGAAGTTTAGGGATTCGACTGATGCAATACTTCTTAATGCTTGATTTGATGTATAGTACATCATGATATGATCAGTCCAGCGCTCTAGAGTCTTTTATCTGTCAGTAACTAGAGTTTTCCATCTGCTCTAAAAAGTGGAGATGCATTTCAAGTTATGGGTTCGTGAAATAATGTTGATAAATTCATCACATATAGTAATAGAAAGATAAGACCTTATCCTTTATTCTCTTTTTTATATGACTTGTTAGATGAAGGTGAAATTATTATCTTAGCTTGGGTAATCGAAGGAAATTGTCATTGTGAGGAGTACAAAGTGTTTCCCTATTTACTCTGAAAGGTAAACTTCGCTCTGACATAGAGCAACAACTCGTTGAAAAACATTTTCTTTTCTAATTCAGTAATTTATTGTTTCATATGTTCTGATAGACCTTTTATCATTTAAGTGTTGAGCTACGCTTGCATCTTAGATATGTTATCGAAGCTTTTCTAATTAAAAATTAATTTTGTTCATTAATTTGATCTAAATAGGTGTTACCAAAATCACAATATACTGAATTGTATATGACAATTGCCCATTAAAACAATTTAAGGGGCCCCCCAAGAAAGTGGGGGCCCTAAGCTAAAGCTTGTTTATCTTATAGGTAATCCAGCATTGCACATAGTAATAAATACGTTAGTCATAAAATATAGTGAGTTTAATAAAATTAGCATTTTTTTGTTTGAAATAAGTTTAGCTTCATTAGAAAAAAAAATTTCTTACTTCGAAACTTGTTTTGAAGATTTCGAAAGAGTGAAAATGGTTGTTCTAAAATTATAAGTTATCTTATTGAAGAAAAAGTCAAAAGAAGATTTAAAATACACATGTGATTTAGTAATTATAAATATAGTAATTATATGCTAGCCTCTATATACATTTCGATTTTTGCGTAATTCATTTGACAGTTAATTTATTAAAAGAAAACTACAGTGGTACCTCGAAATACTAAATTGTTCCGTTCCGGTGTGGATTTTCCGAAGCTCTAAGTACGTTTTACATGTAAAATACTTAATACATTCGAAGCCACACAGAAACAAAACTAAACAATTTAAATGTCATTGAAAACTATAGAAAATCAAAGTATGATTCTTTAATCCTTAAAGCTTGGATTTTTTTTTAAATCTTAAACTATTCGTATCTCGAGGTACCACTTTACTTTTATATTTCGATACGTTTTCTTGCTTTGTTCAAATATTATAACTAATTATAGAACTTTAAATTCGCTTGTATATTTAAAAAAAAATAAACAAAATACATTAAAAAATACTATAGTATACAATTTCATTTTTTTAAAAATTATAAATTATTAGCCACTTTTTTAATAATTGAGAAATTTAAACCATTTAATATAACTTGCAATTTCGCAATAAATTACAACTTATTATGTTACGATTATGTGATTTAAAAAAAAGTATATTTTGGTAAATAAATTAAATTGTTGGGGAATAGTATTCAGATGGAGTGGAATCACTACAAATGCGTTTGAATGTTTTATTTACCAAAGTGTGTTTCGAATTATTCCTATAGATCAAAACTTAACTTCCAGGGAGTGTTACTAAATTTTAAAACATTATTATTTCTAATACCGTGAATTTCACATAGTAAAACACGATACATATGAAATTAAATGTAGCCCTTACCTGTAAACAAATATTGAAATCAGTTTTGTTTTATGGAGTATACGAGGTGTGTAGTCGATTTTTAAGATATTATTACTGTTATCTTATCAATTAAAAATTGTACTCTAAATAGAAGTTTAAAGCGTCCTAATCGTATCCATGGCATTGCATTTATATTATAGTTTTTTTTTATATTATATTTATAGAGTGTAGATTCTACTGGTTAGATCTAGACATCCATTCCAAGTTCGAAAAGCAGTTGGAAGCAACGCATTTTTTTTTGGTACTTCAGCACCGAATAAGAATATTTTAAACACTATATTTATCAGAGTATTGCATTAGTAGATGATCATGCATTTAATTCTAATAAAGAATTAACAGTCTTCTCTATTTTAACTTCATTGCTTTTTGTTCTTATATCATATAGTGTGTTTATGATTGATAATTAATGTGATGGGTTTACTCTTCTCAGTTCTGTATGCATCACAGTTTTGAACCTTGCTTCTTCTCTTGGAATTTGAAGTTGTTTATCTGTTTTCTCTGGTTGATGGGTCTTATACAGAAAATAAAAATTCTAGTAAAGTGTATTAAAAAAAGCATTTCAGTTTTATATGTTTAATACATATGTTAAATATTTTCAGTAACAAAATAACACTTTTGTTAAATTAAAGTTATTTTTATTGACATGGGGATTCCATGATAGTTTATCATGTATTATTACTCCTAAGTACAGTGTATCTTTAGTTTGGATTTGTTGTTTTTCATAATAGAGATTTGTTGCACTTATGTGTTTCTTTTTCTTTATTACTCTCGACAGCTAAAACTTTTCTGGATTGAAATACATACTCCATGTATTTCCCATTTTATTAATTTATATAGGTTTTTAAAAAAATAAGTGCGCATTTTACTTCTATATGATTGTTATATATGATAAACAATCGTAATCAAGTAACTGAATTATTTGCTGAAGAGATGGTGTTCATTAAATCATATATGTCAATTTAGAAAAGCAGAAAAATGCTTTGTGGAAGTCTTGAATCCACTGTTATTGTTGTAGATTCAGAATTATTTCGGAAATAAGAAGTGTTTTCACCAGCCAAAATACTTTTTTTCCATATATTCGGAAGTTAATTGTTTTATGTATATGTACTGAATAGTATAAAGTTTTATTTCTCCATTTTTAAAAATATTGTATTTTGTATTGACAAATATATTATTATTTTTGTTAATGCCCTCATTGAAATATATATATTATTTTTTTTGTAGGAAACATCGGGCAAAAGTATAAGACTAGAAGTAAGAAATTATTGTTCAAATAATTATGCTAACAAATACACTGTTACAACTTGTAATCAAGTTATTTTAGCTGCTAAAGTTGGATATGGCACTCACAGGTTCAAAGTTGCATACGATTCTAAAACAGAAGAAGATGATGGATTAGAAAGTAACTACGCAAGTCCTATAAAAATGTGTAATTATTATTTTTTCTCTTTCAGAGGACAATTGTAAGCGTACTTAGGTGTGTGCATATAGTGTTTATGTTTTAAATGAAGACATATAGCTGCATTGAGTATGCAGTCTTTTTAATGTTAATAAGTAACGGATATTTCAAAATGATGTTAAAATGTATTTGTTCCGATTCAATAAGTATTTTAATATTTTATTATATTTAAACATTAAATGCATATCAATAAAATTAAAACATTAACACACAAAGAGGTTATAATAATCTGTATAACGTAAGCCATCAGCGTCAGAGAAAAAAATGTAATCCGATATTAATTAAGCCTGAAGCAATTGTTATACACTTAAATTCGTACATTTTTAATAATTGTACTTTTGTGCTTTAATTATTGATTTTTTAAAAATATTTTTATTTTATTTTTAACCTTTTTTTATTTTGTAATCTTTTTTATTGATTATTATTATTATTATTTTTATTTTTTGTAATTAGCTGACCCATATCTTATTGAAACGATCTGAATATAAAGGAATAAACTCAAACTATCCAATGAGTGTCTTTTGAAAACAATTTTGCCCTACATATTCGCACGAGTGTGCTAAAACAAATCACAAAATATTCGCCGATGGAATAAAAGAAACGATATTTATTTTTTTTAAAGTCATTAGAAAAAAAAATAAACAAAGATTACAAGAGTCACGGCCCAGTTGAGTGATATTTTTAAGATTAAATTTAACCTGTGCACCCAAAATTTTATCAAATTAACAGAGCGATTGATTAATAAAAAATAATATTTATAAATCGTATGTTTGTAAAAAAACGTTAACATGTCCTAAGACCAAAATAGTGCAAAATGTAAAATGCAAAATCCCTACATATTAAAATCTTGATAATGATTGATATGTTATTGTTTGTAATGAGCATGAAAAACCTAATGCCAAATTGTACATATTTTAATATTTGTTAATTGCGTACCCGAAATTTCTTCAAAATACGATTGGGTTATAATAACTGAAATAATTAAATCACTAAATTTAAATAAACACTATTTTAAAAAACCTACTAAAGTAATACAATTTTCAATGCGAGTTGGGTAATGACCCATAGTACTTGGATGCGATCCTCAAAAAATTGTTTTCAATTTGTATTTTTACAATGTTTCTCGGATACCACAAGCCTGAACACGCCTTAAATATATAGTGTTGTTTTCCTGATTTCTACACTAAAATTTGGTTCATTTAATTAGCATTGTTATACCATTTGTCAGCATTATTTTAAAGGAGTAGATCAAGAGTATTAATATTGGGTCTATAATTCATTTGCGCTTAAAAATATATGATGATTCATAGTGATACTTCTTTAAACTATTTTGCTAATTTGTCCAGGATGAAAAATTAATAAACAATTCCGAATTAAAATACAATGACTCTTTTGGAAGATCAACAAAATAAAAAAAAACAAATATGCCAGTAAAAAATTAATAAAAATCCAACAAAGTATATGGTTAGAATATAACAGGGTAGACAAGTAAATACAAGCGAAGATTTTAGTTTAGCTGAGAACGAAATAAATTAGATCTAAGAATTTGTAATCTAAACAGTCAATAACATTGTTTGAAATTAATAACTAACAGAGGTTTAATTTAAAAATAACTAATGTGCATTGACTTTTTAATGATAGGCAGGTCTATTAAGATAATGTGTACTAATATATTATGTGTAATGTGAAGAGTTGATTTGTGCTTTTTTAAAGTAGCACTAGCTCTTTTTGATTAAATGACATGAACAATGTTTGGTGCACTTTTAATTCTAAACTAAAATAGTATAACAAAATTCAGTGATTAATTATTACTACTATACACTTTAGCTCATCCCAAGGCTGCTCTAGCAGACGACTGCAAAATAAATGGCACTTTTAAAGACCATACATTGGGTCAGTGCACTTGTTATGATAGCAGCAATAGTTTTTTGCCTACAACCGTCACTTGGACAGAGAACGACTTTAAAAAAGAGTCAAGTAAAACTTTGTATTTTCTTGCTACAAGTAAGTTGTAAGGTGTTTGTGAAAACCATAATTTAAAAATATGATATCTACAACTACACTGTACATTGTCAATAACTGTTATATTCCATTGCATAAAAGTGAAAATAAAAAATAAGCTTAGAAAATAGGATTTGGAAAATTAAAAAAAAATACTACATTTCTTTTGGCATGTAATGCACATGATATACGTAACGTTCAAATCCAAAAAGAGAAAAATGGCCAAAGCCCTATGTAATTAACAGTTAAAATTGTATATCCTACTTCCGCCGACCATTTCTCAATGTGGTGAGGAATCCTGGGTCTAAGTCAGATGTGGTAGTGGAACATAGACCGGTGAGCGGCATATCTGTCGATTTTAGTTTGATGGCGTGCATGTATTCTTAAGGAAGAATTCACGCTGATGCGATTATATTATTTTCATCTTCTATTGCTACAAGTTGTTATTTTTTCTGAAACAGGATCATTTTAAAAAAGTTATATTACTGCGCCCTTTCAAAAGGAAAATAAAAAACAGAAGAACATGCTTACCAGCTACGTTAAGTAGATCCAAGTCTAGATCCAAGCGTGATTAAATCATATAAGGTGAAATAATTTGCAAACAAGATGCATATGAACGAAAGAACATGTCACCTAATCTAAAACACGTGCACGGTGAAACAAGGCACAGCCAAAGACAAGATTCCTTCAAGCATGTAAACCAAAATTGTCAGAATATGATTAAGACATGGATGCAGAAAAGTTAATGAAAACATTTGAATGAGAATCTTAGAGTCGTTCACTTCACGAAAAAAAAATTTTTTTCACCAAGGTTTTAGTCAGAAATCTCCACACGAGGCCATGTTTGGCTGCAAAATAAACGGTGGACTGAGCACCTTAAAATCTGCAAACCAGAAACTATAGGTATTTTAGTTACGAAGGAAAAATTTAAAGACGTCGAACAAGAAATTGAGGGTGCTATAAATGCAGGGATGGCCTCTAGAAATAGAGATGCTGCTGTGAAACCATCGGAAAGTATATCAGACTATAACAATACGAAACAAGCGTGAACAGTACATGAAAAATAGTGTATTTAAGCCCATTCTTTTGAATCCTGTGGTAAAGATGTTAATGAAATTAGTGGAATCATGAGTGAAGCAGCCAAAAGTGAACGGAGGAAAATATCGTTCTGGCTATGTCCTAATAAAATATAAATCAGGAAAAAGAGGTCGGCATCCCATGATCTCTTATAAGTTCAAGCTGCAAAAATGCTTTGTTATTCAGAATGGAAAAATACAACCAGCAAACAATTCAGAAAACGTTCGGGTCAGTATATCAGATTTTGACATTGGTCGAGGTCAACAAAGAAGAGTTCTTGCAATTGTCATTAACGGTTAAAATTGCATCTTCTGGCTATGAACAGAGCATGGTGTTCTGAAGCAACTGTATGCCACAAGTGAGTTGTCCATTATGCACGAGCAACTGCTCACACAAGAATCCGTGGGGCACCGATGAAAAATACTTACGAAACATCACGTTTTTCCAACACTAACCGGCGGTCAAGACTACACTCGATGCAATAAAAGTACTAAGTGCTCAAAAAATTGCTTCAAATAGGCGACGAACAAACAGATGGGAAATTCAACATGTAACAAAGGTGTATTCTTTCTTAATAAGTGATGGCAAATATAATTTACTATACTCCCTAAGATACAAAATTATAATTGATATCTAACATTAGTAATTAACAATCAATTTTAAAGTATCAAATTGTACAGGTCCACAACAATCTACTTATGCCTTTTTTCTGACTTTTCCGAATCGACCCATGCTATTTCGCGAACTTCCTGACCAAATATCAAATTTTGGGCGACCTCTGCACAATTTACATCAACATTAGCCCGTTCCCGAATTGCCCGGATTTTTTGCGAAATTGTGGATCTTGGTTTTTGGCCGTAACATGTATATAATTATTCAAATCATATAATTTTTGGAGGATTAATTTTCGATACTCTGATTTCAATATTAAATAAATTCACATTTATTATTATTTTTATAAATCAATTTAAAAAAAAAGAAATTTAAAAAACAACAACAACAAAAAACAAAAAAAAACAAACAAACAAACAAAATGTAATTCAGAATACGCTATGTCTGTGAAAAGTTTAATGGCCGTTTTTCTGTGTATGAAAGCGATATAGTAAAAGTTTGTTATTACCATCGAAGATAACAAATTCATTAGTCAAAAGGTAACATGGAACTTTTTTCTTACCATAATTCCCTTAGACTGTCTGTAAAATTAATAGCCCAAAGCTCTCTGTTTAGAGATCGTTTTAAAATAAAATTGTGTATGTCCCGTTAATTTTTTTTATATCATCATAGAACCGTTAGCTACTTTAGGGTGAAAAATATGAGTAACTGAATTATCTCAGGCAAAAAAAATTCATGACATATAACACTGATTATATTTCCCTATGCTAGTAAAGCAACTTACATCGTTTATATTATTTCAATACGCTTAGTATTTGTATTTATTGAGGGGAAAAACACATCCAGGGAATTTAACAATAACCTAGTCAATGTAGTTAGACTATTTTCTTAAATGTTTATTCTTTGTTGTTTACAGAAAAATTAGGCAGGCGTTATTAAAAAAAATATAGCTTTTTATTTTTGTTTGAAAGATGTTAACATAGGAGAAAACGTGCCTTGATAGTGCTTCCAATGTTACAAGGTGGGGCATTATAAACTTAATCTAAAATTTAAAAACAAAACGACTTTTTATACAATCTGAAATGGAAATCATGCATTTCTTGAACTATTCATATTATCTATAGAATAATGCACTCACATTTAATTTTAAAAAAGTAAGGTCACAACTGTAAAATCACAATGTATTTACACATCCGAAATTATAAATAATAAAGATTTAGATCTAAATTATAATTATTCTAAAGCGTATTTGCTTTAAATCCTCTTAAGGAAGAAAAGTAAGTAGATGCAATGTTTATCCTTTACTTTCTGCAATTTTTTTGTTATAAAATTTATCTACACAATGTTTAGACTTTTCCTAAGTCACTAAAATGTGCTTGACTTTAAAAAAAAACATTTATATAAAAAGAACGTTTTTGCATACCATAAAATTATCCCCCCCCCCTCTAAATTTTTTTTAAAAAAAAATAAACAAAAAAAATTATAAAATAAAAATAAATAATATATATTACGTAATTTCAGAAAATAAATTGTTTCATTGTACGATTTCCAACTGTTTGAACTGGTCGGATACAATTTATTTTGTGCCTAATATTGTGTCACGTAAGTAAATATTGTAGTTTTAATAATCTTTAATTTACACTGCCATTCGTCAGATCAGCTCAATCCGTCATTACTTATCAGTTAGTGCCACAAAAACTCTAGTCTGTGCTCTTGTACTGGCTCGTATGGATTACTGCAATTCTCTTCTGTCAGGTGCGCCAAAACAATGCATTGAAAGAATACAGAAAGTTCAAAATTCAGCTGCCAGACTGGTGCTCAAGTCAAAAAAACATGACCATGTTACTCCACTTCTTCGCTCACTTCATTGGCTGCCTATACAAGCCCGTATTGATTACAAACTGGCTGTTCTCTGTCACAACTTCTTTTCGGACTCATGCCCATCGTATCTTACTGAACTTTTGTCGGTCTACTCACCCACTCGCCAGCTACGATCTTCTGCAGACACACGCGTTCTCTCTGTTCCAACAACACGCACCAAAACATTTGGTGAAAGGTCGTTCTCTTTTTGTGCAGCCAAAAAATGGAATTCTCTTCCATTACACATACGTGGTATTCAAACAACCAAGTCTTTCAAGACTGCACTTAAGACACATCTTTTCAAAATTTATTTTCAAAATTGATGAAACACCATTTCTTGTAAATGATTAACGTAGCTTATGTATAATGTACTGTAATTTTGTTTGTTTGTTGTGATATGAAAGTTAAGTTAATACTTATAGGTATGTTATTTCTTTCATGTAAAGCGCTGTGAGCCCAGTTCCTTACTGGGATACAGCGCTATATAAATAATCAATTTATTATTATTATTATTACTTAAAGATAGTTTAAATTTAATATAACTGTATATATCTTAACACCATGTTAATTATAAACTGTCAACAAGATATGTATTTATTTAAGTATAGAAACAATGTTATATATTAATTTACTATTTTTAAAATAGTATTGAAAATAATAATTATTGTCTCTTTGCTATAGATGAATCCAGTAAGGCTAGAAATCTATTGAGTGATGGAGTTTTTGCGGTCATTGTCATCGCTGGAATAGTGCTAATCGCATCTATTATTTTCTTAATCATTTTAGTCATCTTCCAAAAGAGTTAGTTAAATAATTACCATTGAAACTATAAAACAATATTAACAATAGTAATTTAAATTTAAAAAAAAACTGCATTTTTCTTTATTTCTTAATTTATTGCTGATTATTTGGACGGCAAAAACGTAATGTAATTAAATTTGCTATCAAAATTTATTAGCAAATTGTCTAAACCAATTAAACTGCAACCAAAAGATAATGGCATTGTTATTTTGCGAAATCAGATAGGATGATAGGAATATTTGCATTATATTATTGCTTTTCTTTAATATTAGTTTATGTTTCAAAATAAGCCTTTCTAAAATATATATCCCTTTAAAAAGTATCGATATTTTATTTTGTCATTAAATATTTCAAAACTGATTAATATCAGACTCGAACAAGTTAAAATATATGTTCAGTACTCCAAAAGAACATAACGCTTTAATCAACAGTTACTGTCTTTCTTTTCAGGAAAACTTATCCAAATTTCTCAGACACAAAAAAAAGTGTAAGTTTGTTTTTATTTATGTTAACATAAACTTGCATCCCCTTCTCAACAAAAAAATAGAAAAAAATAAAAAATAAAAAATAAAATAATACATTAAAATTTTTAAAAAATATATATTTCAATAATTTAGCTCTTAACTCCATAATCTTAAGTGCTAAGATTTGGTCGTAGTGAATCACCTACGTGCTATTTCGGGCTAGAATTCTGTACTAAAATTGTAATTATATAATTTATATTAGAAAATAATACGTGCTCATATAGATATTCAATGATACATTTAATTATTTAATTCTGAATTTATATTTTATTTTGTTAATTGTAAAAGTAATTATGAGATCAAGAATGCATTTTTTTATAGTTTATGCATACCTAACTGTTTTTACTGTGATGTTAACAAATACTTTAGAAAAAATAGGATACATTCACTTTTAAATTAAATTATTATCTAATATATAAAGCTCAGTTGTTTGTATGTTTTTATGTTTCACTTTTCGACTTTCTGTTAGACAATCACGGAAAAACCAAATGACGGACGGGGACCAAATTTTGCAGGACGGTTCCTTTTACCCTGAAGGTGGTTTTAAGTTAGTTTTTGTAATTTTCGCTTTTGCTCGAATGCCGTAAATTAAATAATCAGAAAATGCAGAGACAAATAATAAAAAATTTAACCTCATTTCTGTATTGAACAAATTTACGCGGACGTTCAAATGCCGTTCAAAGCGAGTTACTTTTGGTGACGTTTTTTTCCCCAATACTTTATTTTCAGCGCTGCGCATTCAAAAAAATATTATAATGTCTAATTACGGTGCGCACATTTTCGTGTACGCTTCATAATTTGAGCTGTGTATTACAAAGAATTGACATTTTCTTTACTGTTACTTTCTATATATTAGATAGACACGTAAACTTATTTAATTACAACTGCCACACGATGCATTAGATTTAATTATTTACACGTTTAAATTTAATTGCGAATTTGTTTTAATTATTTTCTGTTCCATAACTCGACATTCAATAAAAAACCTATTTATGTAATCATTGTGTCAGTATTTTTTTCAAGGCTTCATTTTTAGCGGTGCGCGTTTTAAAATCTTTTATCGCCTGATTATTGTGCGCACATTTTCGTGTACGCATCTTAAATTTAGCTGTGTCCTATTAATATAACATTTATATTTTGTTTGTCTTTTACATAAGCTATTGTCTTTTACATAACCTATACACTTATACCATTTAAACTTAGGCTACTAGACCTATTAACATAAGTAGATTAAATTAAATAAAGTGATCCTGAAAACGCTTAATTATTTTGTATTGCGAATTGAATATGTTATGTTCATTCCTTTGATGATGGATTAACATAGGCCATTTTTAAAATCGATTATTGTTATGGTTTCACATGCGTTTTTAACATAAAATTGATTTGTTTTGTTTGTTTTTAAAAAAGTAGGAATATAGCCTAATTTCTGTATTTATCTTTATTATCTTTATCTCATAGACGCTGTTGCAAATATTGTATCTATACTAATAAAAGGCAAAGCCCTCACTCACTCACTCATTCATCACCAATTCTCCTGTTTCCCGAGTAGGCAGAAGCATGAAAATTTAGGAAATTGTTGAGTACAACCCCGCGATGGTAACGGGAGATAAAATATTTAAATTATCACTTCTTGGGGGCCGGGGGCCCAAATGAAGTTTTTTCCTTATATGAGCTGTAAAAAAACTAAAAATGACTAATTCTCCTATTTCCCGTGTAAGTAGAAGCATGAAACAATGGGTAGTTGATAAGCACACTTCCGCGATGGTAACAAGCGAAAAAAATATTTAAAATAACACTTAATGGGGTCCGGGGGCCCAAATGTAGTTTTTTTCTTATATAATAAACTGACTCATCACTAATTCTCCAACTTACCGTGTAGGTATTAGCATGAAACTTTGGGAACTTGCTGAGTACACTCTCTCAACGATAATTGGCGAATAAGAATTTTAAAATTCACACTGATGGGGGCCCGGGGCCCAAAAACGCCTTTTGTCCTAATATGGACTATATAGAATATGAAATCACTAAATGTCTCATTTCTCGAGTAGGCAAAAGCATGAAACTTTGGGAAGTTGTTGAGTAAAAACCAGCGATAGCGACGGGAGGAAAAAATAATAAATTATCACTTCCTGGGGGCCGGGGCCCAAATGAAGTTTTTTCCTTATATCAGCTTTATAAAAACTAAAAATCACGAATTCTCCTATTTCCCGTGTAGGTAGAAGCACGAAACTTGGGGTAGTTGCTAAGTACACTTCCACGATGGTAACAGGTAAAAACAATATTTAAATTATCACTTAATGGGGGCCGGGGGCCCAAATGTAGTTTCTTCTTTTATTAAAACAGACTCATCACTAATCTCGGATTTACCGCGTAGGTAGAAGCATGAAACTTTGGGAAGTTGTTGAGTAGCCTCTCGCGTCGAAAATTGGCGTAAAAGAATTTTTAAATTAACACTCATGGGGGCCTATATAAACATTTGAAAATCACTAATTCTCCTATTTTCCGAGTAGGTAGAAGCATGAAACTTTGGGAAGTTGTTGAGTACAATCCCGCAATGGTAACGGGAAAAAATATTTTAATTATCACTTCCTGGGGGCCGGGGGCCCAAATGAAGTTTTTTCCTTATATGACCTTTATAAAAACTAAAAATCACTAATTCTCCAATTTCCCGTGTAGGTAGAAGCATGAAACACTAGGTAGTTGATAAGCTCACTTCCGCGATGGTAACAAGCGAAATTAAATATTTAAAATAACACTTAATGGGGTCCGGGGGCCCAAATGAAGTTTTGTTCTTATATAAAAAAACTGACTCATCACTAATTCTCCAATGTCTCGTGTTGGTAGCAACATGAAACTTTGGAGAGTTGTAAAGTACACTTCCGCAATGGTCACAATCAAAACAAATGTAAAATTATCATTCACTAGGGGGCCGGGGACCAAAATGTAGTTTTTTTCTGATATGAGCTATATAAAACAGACTCATCATTACATATATAACTTCCCGTGTAGGTAGGAGCATGAAACTTTGTGAAGTTGTTGCGTGCCCTCCCGCAATGGTAGCAGACAAAAAAAAATTAAATTATCAGCTCGATAGGATCGCGGGAAGTGTGTCATTTTTTACTTTTAGCTTTTGTTTTTCTGCGGGACTAGGACAGACAGACAGACACGACGGTGAAGTTAATATATGTATTATATCTATCATGATCCAGATTGAAATCCATTGGTGTTTTGAATTTGTGTTTCGCGGATTCTCAACGTAACGGAGATACCAATTTCCGCAGCGAAGCGGGGGTATTTTGCTAGTTAATTATAATTTTGTTACGATGCATCATCATAAAAAAATAAAATCTTTTTTAGTGACGACTGTTGCAGAGATCTTTTGGAAAAATGTCAACAAAGCAGTTGCCTTTTTTCAATGGATACAAACAAAAAAAACATAAAATTATCAACTGAGCTTTATATATTACATATGCGTTTAAATTATTTATTTCAATTTTTTCACGATACATTGTATTAATATTTTACATGCAATGAATAGAATTGGGATTTATTAAAATTTAATTCATAACTCGACATTTAATTAAAAACCATAGATATAGCGAGTTTATTTTATGTTGAAAGTGATGGCCTATGTCAAATAAACTTACACTTTAAAACTGTTTACTTAAGCTTTATATACACTATACATTATAAACTTTCGCTACCGAACATATCAACAAAAATTGACTAAATTTAATGAAGTGATCCTGAAAACGCTTAATTAATATGAATTGCGAATTGATTATGTTTTTATGTTCATTCCTTTGAATAGCATAGGCCATTTCTAAAATTGCATTTTAATCATTTTTAAGATGCGCTTATTAACAGACGGTTGAATCTTTTTTTTTAATTTTTAATTTTTTTTTCATATATACAATTTGGTGTGTGTGTGTGTGTGTGCATTGAATATAGTTTACAAAATATGATGCCTTATCCGAAATAGGGAACAAAAAAAAATTCCTTTATGAAATTATACACATTGCTTATAACCCGTAAATATAAATCGTAAAATATAGAGACATAAAAAATGTTAAATATTATTTCCCTGTTAGAAACAATTATGAATACGTCAAAAGGAGGAGTTATTTTGGTCCAGTACATTTACTTTATAACAAGACTTTATTTTATGCGGCCAGCTTTCTATATCGTCTAAATATGGTGTGCACATTTTTTATATCATTTAAATACGACCGTTTTTTTTAAAATAAGTATTTTAGAAAATACATTTATAATTTTGTTTATTTGCGCTATGAGTCATTTAGCGTTTGCCTTTTAAAGGGATAGTGCCACATGTTCTTTATCACATAGACATGGTTACACATATTATATAACTTACAATTGTGCTACGATGCAGTTTCGTAATTATATATTAAATTTTTGAGTGACGAGAGTGGTAGAGCTCTTTCGGAAAACCTATAAGTTATGTTCATTTTGTACAAGTGGGAATGAAATTGTAAATTTAGTTATCATGGTCGGCAAGAATCATTATTTAATAAATCATATCGTTTAAATAGTAAGGTCATGTTAAAAGGTACTGCATTAAGGGAAAACAACTCATGCGGTATAATGGCATATCTCTATTCCTCATAAGATTTTAACTAAATAGATAAATCTGAAATTTAACTTGGAAAATAAAAATTGTAATAATCAGCAACTGATACTTGGATAAAGGGTCAGCACACTCCCGCTACAAAGTGCGGGTATTTTTCTAGTTTATATATATTTGACAAAAAGCCCACAATTTACACGTTTTACTTTTAAAACATTATTTTTTAACATTTCAGTGACAGTGATCATATAAACCCCAATGGTAGGTTGCACTTATATCTAATTTATTCACATTTCTTATCATACCGTATATACTCAAGCTATATTTGTTCTAAAGCAAACTTTGTTGTACAAAATCTATGGGAAAAGGAAGGGCTGTTGGCTTATGAGCGAATCAAAGGTGATTTTTGCATGCACATTGAATATCGGTATTGTTATTGTAGATCATCAATGGCCGTTTCTACATTCTACAATATTCGACTGCTCTACCAAAAGCTATAAAATATTATTAAACATCTGCAAATGCCTTATTTAATAATGTTATTTATTGTTTTGAATGTTTTGATAATTAGTTTTACAAGTTTTAATTTTTATTTCGACTACTAATCTTAATGTATGCGCTTACGCCACTGTTTACCAACCAAAAAACAATATTTAAAAATACTGATAATTCTTGCCTGAAAAAGAGCACAATGACAAAGATTAAACAAATTAAAACAATCATAATGCTTGATTTAGCTTGTACTTGTAGTTAAAAAAATATATGCACCATTTTGTTTTACGGTGTCTTATTATTTTTTAGGATCGTCTTACGAGTGGGTTAAACACTTTTAATATTATTCTTTCCCAAAAAAGGGGGGGGGGCTTGGCTTATGAATGAATGGGCTATAGAACGAGTAAATACCGTACGTTTTTTAATGTTTATTTTATTATTATAATAATAATACATTGATAATGTATGTAGCGCTGTACCCAAGTAAGGACTGGGCTCACAGCGATTTATATAGAAATATTTAAAAAATACAAGTATTCAATAAACACTCATATCCTAAAGACCACATAACTGAGAGTAAAGTAATTTAACCAAGATCCCTAGTCAATTTTGTGAACCGTATATGCGAACTAGCTTTATGAGTGGAATTTGGAAAAGAAAAAGAACCGTGATTTATTATTGCTAAGAGTTCTTCAGTGTTGTCATCATCCAGCTTGAGCTTGCTGACAGTCATCCAAGACTTTACCTCAGCAATATTGACAGTACAGTCAATATCAGAAGGAGCAGTGTGAGTGTTTAGCTTAGTATCATCTGCAAATGAGTGGTTTTTAACTGAATGCGTTTCTAGCAGTAGAAGTAGTGGCCTTGTATACAGTTCAAAAAGTACCGGACACAAAAAACGGTGCCCTGAGGTACACCCTAAACCAATTCAGTTTGTGAGAGAGACAGCCATCTACCGATACACCATGTTATCTGTTGGATAAATAGGATTGAAACCAAGCCAGTACTCAGAAATCCCAACGCTACTTTGTAGGATTTTGGTAGTGTTTATTGGTCAACTGTGTCAAAGGCTGCTCTAAGATCTAACAGGACCAATATAGCGAAATTAAAACTGTCCAATATATATATATATGAATATAGATATATATATATATATATATATATATATATATATATATTATGGCTACGTAAATTAACATATATTTTATCTATTAATCGTTAAACATTTTTAATGATTAATTTATTTTTAACTATTAATCGACCCATCACTTGAAAATTATTGGAAGTAAAAAAGGAGTAAAAAATAAAAAAGAGCTGGCGATACATAATAAATTTCCCGACGATTACACGAACATTTTGGTTTTAAACTTTTGACTGACGGGAATGTTCAAAATGTTGATAAAGTTTGATTACCATAGTTCTAACACTTCGCATAATTATCAAATCAAAAGAAAGCCCATTCTGCCAATGGCAGTAATGAAGTCTGACTCAGAAACAGAAAATGACGACAGCTGTTCTGATGTATTACTGACTTACACAATCAAGATTAATGTTCCTGAATCCAATAACCCTCTAAATGGTGGAAACTTAATGAACACCGATAATTGATAATGGCATTCCTTGCCAAGACCGTTTTGTGTATACTAGTTAGCTTAGTTCCATGTGAATGATTGTTCAGCTCGGCTGGTTATATTGTCACTTAGACCCGCTCATGACTTAAACCAAATAATGTAAACACACTTGTTGTTTTTCTTAGTCTTTTAATAGATGACATATAAAGGAAGCATTCCAGTGTTATTTAGATTTTAAACATCACGATTAATAATTATTAATTTTTTATTTATGACATCATTGATTGAATGAAATGCGTGGCTTTAATCGAAGTTAAAGATTAGTTAATCGTTAATAATTCAAAAGTTAACCATTAAATTTAAATAAATCGTTAATAGCCCTGATATAGGTAGATATATCAGTTATTTCACTGGAATAGAAAATTCGAGATAACACGAGCTTCTAGATAAAAGTAACAACAAAATATTGTCAATTGAATTACATGTTTTTGATTTTAATTTATTCTTGTGATGTTTGTTATTAATTAATATTAAACATTACACGTGTTTTTTTAATCTTTTAATTGTTATATAGCCATTTTACATTTAAATATTAAATATTTCACACATAAGCGTTGTGGCTTTTTGGTTTATAAAGCAATTGAGAAGGTTGACATTTTTTTTACCATCTTTAAGAACAAAAACTATATGAGTAGTAGTGATGTCATAATGTTGATAAATATATTATTTGCACATGAATACTACTATGCAAACTGTTATATTTTAGTGTTTTAGAAGATCGTTAAAACATCTGGTTTTATAAAACCTATTGGTTAACCTTGTAAAAACACGTTAAACTGTACGGTTACATAAAAAATAAGACTGCTATAAAGCGTTTAAAAAAATGCAAGATACAGAAGCGAATTGTAAGATTAATGGAATCGTTTGACGCTTTATCAATATACGTAAACACAAGTTAACGTTTTGGCTAATGCTATCACCATCACATATCGCTTTACAGAAGTAAGGTATTCCCTCGCTACTCGTGGATTGCGTTTTTTTTACTCCGGCGAGAAATCTCGAATATCGGATGCAGTTTAAAACACTTATGTTTGCGACTATATATGGTACTAAATGCTTCCAAAACACTTCACAAGACAATCTTACTCATTAATACAGTAATAATGTAAAATAGTTCATGCCGTTATGTATTTCACTAATGTATATCTCCAATGTACTAATAATAATGTAAACAAGGGCTGCGGAAATTAACAATTGATTTCTAGATTAATCGTTAAAAAATCTTAACGATTAAACTGACAGTAACAACACACAGCATACTTACCCATACTGTATTAAGGTAGAGTAAAGTAATTTTCTATGCGTACAAAATACGTATTAGAAATGACAGAAACTGCAACATATTAAAAGGCAAAATTAGATAGATAAATACAGCACGCAAATCGTATGTAATAATAACACAGTACTGTACAGAACGATATGGGGACCGCGAAAATGTGAGAGGATAATGTTTTAATATTTTATCAAATTATAACATACCATAACATAAGATAAAAAAATAATTAATAATACTTTTTTATGAAAATTAAAACAAAATAGGAGTTTATATTTATATAAAAAATAGAGGATATAACAAGATTATTTTCAAATAAAAGATTCCTTCTATACTACAACAGCTAATAGTAGTTTATGGCTTTTTAACATTGTAAATTCAATATAACCCTTTTCATAACTGTTGCAATTAATAATAGTTTATGGTTCAAAATAAGCCCTTCTTGACTATTTATCAATTTAAAAATAGTGATCGTCAATTTACTTACTACATATTTAAAAAGTAAATAATATTATTCATAAAGGAGGTAAAATTAATGTTTTGTACTCCATAAGAAAATAACATTTTATTAAAAATGTTATATATTTTTCAGGAAAACACATGCAAACATCTGAGACACAAAATAACGTGTAAGTTTGTTTTCATTTTTATAAACAATACAACAACCGAAAAAGAAATGATACGGCAAAATCAAATAAATAATAAGAAGTAGAACGTGAAAAGCTTTCGACTCTAATACTAGGTGCTAGGACAGGATCATTGTGATGCTCAAAAGTGATTTTTCTAGCTATTTTAACGAAATCTGTATTAAAAATGTTTTTTTTTAAAGTTATATTACATCCAAGACTTTTAATTACTGTAGCTTGACTAAATGATCAGTTAAAACTAATAAGAGATAAAATAGTTATTCAATGAAATAATATACCATTATTTAGTTAAATTCAAAAATGTTCATTTATGCTGCTAACTTTAAAGCTAACAATAACATTTAATATACATAATTTTTATATTGTATGCATAGCTGACTGCCTTCGCTGTAATTGTAGCAAATACTTCTAGAGAAATAATGGTAAAAATTTACTTTTACAGTAAATTACTTTTTATATATATTTTACAAAATGTCAAAAATGTATACATTTCCTTTTTATTACATTTTGCTTACCTCTCAGTGACAGTGAATATATCAACCCCACGGGCAAGTGATATTTTTATTTTTAAAAATCCTTTATATTAACTCGTGGTGTCTGGTTGATTGTTGGCTTGTCGAAAAAACTTTGGATCGATTTTTAACCCACTTCCTCGTAAGCTAGCGAGCTGAAGTTTTGCAGGCAGTTTTTTTACCGATGATAAAAACTAAGTATCAAAATTTCAGATCGGTCGCATGTACCGTATTGAAATTATTGAATTTTTATTTTATTTATTTATCTCTATGTATCATGTTAAATTTTTTAGATAGAATGTCGCGGTGCGTATTATATTGAACAACCTTTCCTGTCACGCAATGATGTGCTTATTGTATTGCCAACACTTTTTATAAACATATTCCTGATCGGTGCGCATTATATTAAACATGTTTTACGAGACATAACTAAAATTTTGGATTTTTGGATTGTCGTGCGCTACGTATTATAATGAACATTCTTTTATTTGCGTCTCGTACATAAATGATTTATAATCAAAAACTTGTTTTTTTAGTTTTTTTTATTGTATCTATTTTTTTTTCACAGTTATTTGCATGTGTCTTTTGTCGAATAGCTACGTTACTTTTATATACAAAAACAAATTATGATAAAAAATTTACACTAAAACCCATTATGTCAATGGCCTAGAAAATTGCAAACAAAGTCGAGATAATAGAGCATCTAGGTAAACGAAAAAATAAAAATCGCACAATAAAATACACGTTAATAAAAATTTAAAAATACTGTGTTTATTAAAAATAATAAACCTCACAAGTTTTTTTGGAGGTTTTACTTTGTATAGTCCTTTTTTTTGGACATCAGCATTGAGGGCTTTTGGTTAATAAATATATAGGTTGAATTATGTGTGCTATATATAATAATCTTCCTAAACGAAAACAATAAATAGTGGTAATAAATATTGCTGTTAAAACAAATATTTTATATGTACAGATAGCCTGTCAATATTAAACTAAATTAATTCTGGTTTTAATTATCGTTTTACAGGTTAATAGCATTAAATAATATATTGCATTGTTTTGTTTAATAATAAAACTTTAATCTAATTCCGTAGGGTTAACCAAACAAAATAACATAAAAAATGAAACAATATGTTTTTGAACCTTAGAGTAGGCTTATATTTTGAGTATCCGTCTATATTTTGCTTGCACAAACATGTCTATGTATATATGTTGAAAATATTGTTTTACTAGTTTTATGTTGTGGTTTTCTAACAATCGACTAATTAATTTATGTGCTACATTTACATTATCTGTAGAACACACTTATAATACTGAATGTGATCAACATGAAATGCCAATGATGAACAAGATACGTTCTAATGAAAGCCTGACTGACCTTTGCACTGATGACATATACAACAGCATCACTGATTAAACAATGAAAAGTGAAATGACTTCACTAATGTAGTTTACGTATGAGATCGAAGGTGGTCGTTTCTTTTCTACCTTAGGAAAAAAAAATAAAACGATCAAATTTCTCAGATGAAATTGAAACCTTTTAAAAATAATATATACCGGTACTTTTCTTTATGTCACTATAAATACGTTGTGCATTTTTAATCTTTTCCCAATAATTAATTTGGTATTGGGTTAAGTTAAAACAAGAATCGTATATAATGTTCTAGAAAATAGCTTAAATATACATACATATATATACATATATATATATATATATATATATATATATATATATATATATATATATATATATAATTATAAACACGTTATATATTATAGAAAAATTGTTAGACATATAGGTATATATACGTAGAGAAATAAAAAAAAATATTGATATTTCACTTGTTAATTGGTTTTTTTTCCTATAAGCATTTATTCGCTTTTTCCTTTTTTAACTTTCTGATCAACTGTTTTAGTTTTTAATATAATATATCTTATAATAAACAATATAAGTATCTGCTTCTATAAAAGTGCTTCCATAACACATACTAAAGTGTGATGCATATTTATTTTTTTAATTTACAAAAATTTATTAGATTTTAAAGAGCGATTTAAAAAGGATTTTTTGTTGTTTGTTGTTTTTTTTTAATTAATTTTTTCTCTTTTTAGGGGGGGGGGTTGAAAGTATTGATTTTTTAACACTTTATGTTCTTCTGTTATACTAGGATATACTACTTTTTTAAAATGTATATTAACACAATTATTTTACTTCCATGATTCTCACCAATAAAATATGTATTTTCTAAACGTATTTATTGTCATCTTTTTATTGAAGTATCAATAGCCAAGTTACATTATGCCACAATGTTTTATATTTTGAGCGCAAAGCGATTGGTTGATATCGTGAGCCGAAGTTTGGCCACCGTTTGTCTATACTCTATACCAACGGTGGCCAAACTGCGGCTCTTCTATGTTGAACCTAAGGCTCGCGAACCATTTATCAAATGGAAATGCTGACAAAAATGTATGCTGTGTTATACGTTATACACGAAAACGCTCAGAAGAAATATATATTAACGGGAAATAAATACGTTCCAGACGAACTATAAAGTATTTTGATTCATCTTTATTTTTAAATCCCTTATATTAACTTCACCGCCGTCTCTCTCTCTCTCTCTCTCTGTAGTCATTTCTCTCTCTCTGTCTGTCGTCATCTCTGTCTTGGGCGGGCGGGCGGAAAAACAAAAGTCAAAAATGACCAATTTTGCATGGTCCGATCGAACTGAAATTTAGCACACGGACCCGTCTAACCTAAAAATGCATCGTGTCAAAATTTTAGATCAATCGCACGTACCTTAGTTAAATTAATGCATTTTAGTTTATCCTTATATAACGATAATTATTATAATTCAAATTCACGGTTTGTTATTGTTTTTTTCCACGTGAGTTTGAGTTGACGCTTAGACGTCGACCGTCGTGCCGACACCCCCTCACGTCCCATCCCCCGTTAAAAGACAGGGGACTTCACTCGGTGTCAGTCTGTAAATATTTGTGGCGTTGGAACATAATCAATACTTATAATTATGACTCAAATATAAGGGATTTATAGTAGAAAACTTTGTTTTTACGGGTTTGTTTTATTACGGGTTTGTTTTATTAAATCCCTTATATTAACTTCGAAATCTTGTCGTCATCTCTTCGTACGTCGGGCGGAAAAACAAAAGTAAAAAATGACCCACTTCCCGTGATGCGATCGAGCTGAAATTTAACACATGGACCCGACTCACCTAACAATGCATCAAAATTTTAGATTGATCAAACGTGCCGTAATTAAGTTAATGTATTTTTAGTTTATCTATATCAGATGTGTCAGTCCCGACACTACTAATTTTAGACAGCAGGGTAAACCAATCTACTGCACCAATTCATCAAAAGGTGTGCAAATTAAAGATGCACTGTAAAAAAAATTTATTATGATCATTTTCGCTAATATTTTAATATTGGAAGAGGGATCAATGTAAAAAGAGGATTTGATGATGGTTAATTATACAATGAAACAAGCAACGGGGCGCCTCAGGCGCACAGCAACCCCTATTATAAAATAATGTGTGTACATTTAAGAAAGTTCAAAATTTTGTATTTATCAAACAAGGACAAGTTAGTTGTGCTTTTGAAAGAGGTCAGCACCGTAGGCGCCCTTAAAAAAAGTGCATTTTTTTTATAAAGTAAATAGATTTCAGCTGAAAACTTCCTTCATTTTTGACGAATGATGCGCTAGTATATATATATTAAATAACATAATTTGCAATCTGTCACGTATTGTCTGTCTGTGACGCTATGCGAGGTAACTCCCATTTTTTTAAAAAAATATATAGAAATAAAAATATTGCTTTCGAGATTAACAAAATGTGTTTCTAGTCATAAAATATTGTGACGTGACGTCATTATTTGAGCTTCTATTAATGTGTGAAGAGAACGAAGTAAAAAGAGCCATGTTTTATTTAATGTGATTAATATTTTTTTTTATTAAATGTCCGTTTGTTTGTATGTGTCCATGTAAATATTACGTAGGTAATTATAAATTTAATTTTCTATATCAATGTATAACATTCGTTTTTTTGCTTTAATTAAATTTACAATTGGTTGTCGTTTTGTTGTCAAGTTTGAATGCGATTTGGACTACAAAGCCATTGTTTAGTACTGCAAATGAATTTTGTCAACGTATGCTTTAGTTTAGCGTTTGTTTTTTTCTTTTATACATTTTTAGATTGCATATTTGTATGTTTAAAAAAATAACATATTTAAAAATCGGACTCCTCCCCAAATAGTTTTTGTTTGATTATAAACATGTAATATTTTAATGCTTCTTAGCCCAATTTTGAAAAAAAATATCGTTGCTTTTAATAAAGAACTCTAAGGGGTGCTGACTTGACAATAATTAAAACGTTTATTTCAATTCCTAAAAACGTGTATATTAAATTGTATATATGATTACCTGTTGATACTTTAATAATACTTTGATCCAGTGATAAATCTTACTTCAAAGGTTTTATGCAAAATAAATAGTTCTGTGTTATTCATATTTGTAAATAGTTTTAATTTTTCGTTTACATGTTTTTGATACATGTGGTGGTAATAATGTATGGACCAATGGGCGCATAAACTGACAAGTCATAATATATCTTGAAAAGTTGTTGACTTGACAATAATAAAAACGTATTAACAATTGATAGATATATTTTTTTAGTTATCCTGTGACAAATGATCCTTACTACGTTTCATGCAAAATAAATAGTTCTTTGTTATTAACATGTGTAAAAATTACATTTTATTTTTTTTTACATGTTTTGGTAATGTGCTAATAATGTATGGACATTTGGCGAATAAACTGACAAGTCATAATCATCAATAAAGCTTAAACTGATTTAAATCACAAATATGCTTGATGTGGATCACATTAAAGTCACATAATGTATGTTTAACTCACTGTGTTGTATTATGTGTGCACTGATAATGGGTGCGAACTATTCAATGCTGCAAGTTAACGTCCGGCAGACTCATCAGCAATATTTGTTAACACTTCGAACTTCAAACTTCTTTGCTGTAGTATCAATGTATGATGTGTGTAATTCAATATGCATATACTATTATCATGATTATAGCATTATTAATTATGCATTCTTATATAACGCGAAGCCTAATCTTGGAGGTTTTCTCATAACTCATATTTTTGTATATATAATAAAAATATATACTATGCTATGTCCGTTCGTAACGCTTTATTTTAGAAAGCGCACCGCTAAAAAATACCCTTGGAATAAATACAGCAAAAGAAAAAAGAAAAAAAACAGAAAAAAGCTATTTTCAAACGTCAACGTAAAATTGTTCAACATGGAAAAGATATTTACTTTTTATCTCTTGGTCTCTACATTTTATGATTATTTACTATGCGGCTTTCAGGCAAAAGTTACGATTCCAAAAACTAAAATATATTCATTTTGAAAACATCCGTAATTTTTGACGGGTAATACACTAGTATATATATATATATATATTCAAAGAATTTTTACAGTCGTACAGATGATTATTAGTCTGTATTATGTATCATTAAAAACCAGATGCTTCGAAAATGAACCATATAAATCGTACAATTTCTAAATTTTCTCTGTGAGCCTCCAGAATATGTCAATCCGAGAAGGGACACCGGCTGTGTACCATGGCGCAGATGACCCTAGCTAAACCGCTGTAGCCATTGATATTATTTCTGAAATTTAGTAATACCTTTTGTCATTAATATGTCAATGTCATTTTTTCCTGTAGTAAGTGGAAATATGTGGTGCAGTAGAATTCCGATAAACCGGCACGTTGGGGACCGGCTCGGTGCCGGACTACCAAAAATTCCGGTCTATCCGGCAGTGTAGGCTTTGTCGTAAAAAAAGTACTTAGTTTTTTAAACTATATACAAACATAAATTGTAATTATAAGAACAATTAGGTTAATAATAAAACTACTAACAGAGTATGCAAATACCACAAAGTTTATTTTACATTTCATGTAATGTATGTGCACGTACTGTAAAACATATTTCATTGTCACTTTATAGTTAGAACGAAACTCACTTTGTTTATAAACAGTTTCAAAAGTTACGTACGTCACTACAGATGTACTGTATTACATAGAGAGTACTGAGACACAGCTTACTGCGATGTGAAAGGACACAAAACAACAACGCGCACGGGCAGATGTTGTGGTGTGGAGATGACTGAGCATAAATAGGGTGAGCATGGTCAACGGGCTGTGAACGCTTGTTCACGTGGAATGGTGGGGGGATGAACTGAGGGTTTTTGGGAGCTGTAATCAGTGAACATGACAGCGATCAAAAAGGATACATGGTAAATTACCCAGGGGCCAGTACAAACCGGTCGGGCAAGACAGAGACTATATATTAAGAGTCACATTGTGTCGGGAGAGAGAGCTGAGTTGCCGAGTTACAGACAGGTTAAAGACTGAATGAGAGTGTGACGGTAGAGAGGGGAGTTTTTTTTAACGTAGTCCGATACGGTCAAGCTGGGCCGAGGACGATTTACTGTTAAGAGTAAAAGTTTATATTAGTCGGCAGAAAATATTTATTTTTTGAATTCTAGTACACTTATAAGTGGTTGGTTGGTTAATCGTTAAAGAAATTTTCATCGTTAATTTTTTAACGATTAATCGAGAAATTAATCGTTAATTTCCACAGCCCCAATATATATATATATATATATTACACTACGAATACAACTACTCTTACTACTTATAATTATAATAATTAGGATTATCATAAGTATTTGTATTATTTTATTATGATTATTATTCTCATATGGTATAACATTGGCAAATTAAACAAAGAAAGGAAATATATAATGACTATTAATTACAGTTTTTATGGTGGAATTCTGAATTTCAAATCCTTCTATTCAAGATAGAAATCTAGCAAGGAAATGACATGAAATAATCTGAGCCTACTGTGATAGCCAAAAAATGTTTCCATTTTATTCTTAAAACTGTTTTTTTCTAAAGAATGGTTAATTATTTAAAGTACATCAAAAGTTCAAATTGACAAAACAATAAATACATATATGTGTACAATCATGACTTAAAACAGGGTTGTAATCAGTACAGACAACAGTGGCCAGTTCATTGTTGATGACAAATTGTTTTCTTGATTCAGTTGCTGACGTTGGAAACTGTTCTAATATAAATTATTCAATGACAAAAAAATGTCCGCCTTTATAAATTATTTCATATTAATACAGTCAAATTTTGGGGATAAAAAAAAAGTGTATATTAGAGTAACCATATAAACATACGATAATTGAATCCTTCCCGGGCGGAACATGCTACTCTACGCCGCCGCATCCAGACTTTTAAAGGACTCAAATAAAACACTAGATACCGTACACGATTAATGAATATAATTAGTAGCTTCATAAAAGTTTTCAGTATTAAAACACAATATTGTTACTATAGTAAATATAATGATTTTATAGTAATATTTCTATAAAATTCTAGTATAATACTAAATATAAGCAGTGAACCTCATAATGACGTTTCTCTTAATTTATATGATTTAGATGTTACGCTATCATTATCGTTTTAATATAGTTGATCTATGTATAAAAAAATAATTAAAAAAAACAAAAAACAAAAAACAAAAACAGCATAAACACACAATTAATAAGTACATTTCATAAAAGGCATTGGAAGGCTAAAAGTGTAAGACAAAAGTCTAAGTCACAAATTAATAAGTAATTTTCTCTTACAACACCAATTTGTAAATGTACAGAATCAAATCTAAGTCTGTCCAAACAACTATCTGTTCAACAGCGTTGTTTATCTTGTATATGTCATGAGATCACAGCTGGTGCATGCATTCGCTGCTCGTGGAATAAGATCATTACATGATAGTCTTTATTCTTCATTATCAATAAGTGCATTTATTTTATGGTACGCAATTTCGTGGCTGATGCTTATACACGGTTTTCACTTACGGTCATTTGAGTACAAATTCTTATAATATCATAAATAATATTCAACTCCTGACTGAGTAGTCTTTATACATATTTCGTATATGGTAATGGTCTTGGGTTTATTTTTTGAAAGCTCTTGCTATTAGCCAGTTAACTAGCGTCATCTTCTGAGCTGACACAAAAACAGCCGTCTGAGTGTAGGGATTACATAATGTCAAAGGATCCCCTTTCTTCTAACAACATATTTTTTTTTAAAATATGGAAATATATTAGTTATGTGCAATTAGTGGGATATTTGCTGTTTTATAAGTACTAATAGATCTTCAAACCGTGGCTCATACTTTGTTAATTTTGACGCAACATAAGCATCACTCAGTTTATCGGTCAGACTGTTTCTTCTGTCGCATCTATATAAATATTTCATCAAAGTGAGTATGTGCAAACAAGCATGACGAATGACCCTCGCTGGGGTCGGCCAATTGGTTCATGGTTTGCAAGCAGAGGTTGGGTAGTAGGGTAGGGGTAGTAGGGGTAGTAGGGTAGTAGGGGTAGTAGGGGTAGTAGGAGTTATCTAAACTATGGATGATTTTACACGCTTTTATTACACGCTTTTATTTAAGTCACAATGTTTGTATGTTGTATCCATCCATCCATCCTTCCATCCATCCATCCTTCCTTCAAAACTTCAAACGTAAAATTATACCACTTCTGATGGTCCTAGAGAACTAAAAATGTTACCACAGATAGATCTTGCATGACAATGTATTGTGTCAAAATTTCAGATTGATCGAATGCACCGTATTGAAATTATTGCATTTTTAGTTTATCTATCGTCTATATGTAAGCAACGGTACCCGTCTGCTTTGTTGACATCCATGAGTTCACCACGTGAACACAACACCGTGGTATAAAACGTTGGGCGGGCGCTTATGAGGTGTTTGGTATAAAAAAATAGTGGTAAAAAAGATGTGTGGGCATCAGACGTGAATTTTAAAGAGTTTTTATTATAAGTTTTAAAAAATAGCTGTAAAAACAAAGTTTTTGACTATAAATCCCTCAAATATGAGACATAACTAAAAGTAGTGATTATGTTAAAAGCGTGTCCTTTTTTAAAAAAAAGATTTTTAAAATGTTATTACTTATTTAAGTCACAATGTTTGTATGTTGTATCCATCCATCCTTCCATCCATCCTTCCTTCAAAACTTGAAACGTAAAATTATACCAATTGTGATTGTCCTAGAGATCTTAAAATTTTACCACAGATAGATCTTGGATGACAATTCATTGTATCAAAATTTCAGATTGATCGAATGTACCGTATTGAAATTATTGCATTTTTAGATTATCTATAGTCTATATATAAGCATCGGTACCCGTCTGCTTTGTTGACATCCATGAGTTCACCACGTGAACACAACACCGTGGCATAAAACGTTGGGCGGGCGCTTATGAGGTGTTTTTGTATAAAAAAATAGTAAAAACAAAGTTTTTGACTATAAATCCCTTATATATGAGACATAGCTAACAGTATTGATTATTTTCAAACGCTACAAACATTGACAGACTGACACCGAGTGATGTCCCTTGTCTTTAATAAATGGGGGTGGGACGTGAGAGGATGTCGGCACGACGGTCGGCGTCAACTCAAACTCACGTGGAAGTGGAAGAAAAAAACAATAACAAACCGTGAATTTGAATTACATATCTCATATAAGGATAAACTAAAAATGCATTAATTTCATTACAGTACGTTCGATCGATCTGAAATTTTAAAACGATGCATTGTTAGGTCAGACGGGTCAGTGTGCCAAATTTCAGCTCGATTTAATAACGGGAAGTGGGTCATTTTTGACTTTGTTTTTCCGCCCGCCCATGAGATGATGAGATGATGAGACGGCCGCGAAGTTAATATAAGAGATTTAAAAATAGTGGTAAAAAAGATGTGTGGGCTTCAGACGTGAATTTTAAAGAGTTTTTATTATGTTTTAAAAAATAGCTGAAAAAACAAAGTTTTTTACTAAAAATCCCTTATATATGAGACATAACTAAAAGTAGTGATTATGTTAAAAGCGTGTCCTGTTTAAAAAAAAAGATTTTTTTAAATATTTAATTTTTCTTTTTAGTCCACTTATAACAACCTGGTTTTTTAAAAATATTTTTTTACCTCTATTTATTTTACCAAACACCTCACAATCGCCCGCCCAACGTTTTAAAAACATTGTGATGTGGTCACGGGGCGAACTCTCTGATGTCAACAAAAGCCGACGGTACAGATGCTTTCATATAGACTATAGATAAACTTAAAATTTCAATAATTTAATAACAGTACATTTGATCGATCTGAAATTTTGATACAATGCATTGTCATCCAAGATCTATCTGTGGTAAAATTTTCAGATCTCTAGGACCATCAGAAATGGTTCAATTTGACGTTGGCAGATTGAAAAAATCTTGGACAAACAATGCCCAACGAAAGCGAGCTAATAAAAACGTGGTAAAAAATGACATTTAAAAACAGAATAAATCAATTATATACAGCAAATGTAATTGAAAATGACTATATGCTCAACATTTTTTACGCTAGTAATATGTAACGAGCCTTAAACGTGCCGAGAGATTTTTTTTGTTATTTAAAATATTTAATTATTTAAATTTTTAGAATTTGAATTCAATAATAAAATAAATATAAGAATATCTTTTGTGTTTAATATTTTTTCTTGAAAATAATAAATAGCTATTTTCCACTGACATAGCTTTTTTTTTATTTTAGACAAGTCTACTTTTTAATACAAACTCTGGAATGATGAAATTCTATTTTATTACACGCTTTTATTTAAGTCACAATGTTTGTATGTTGTATCCATCCATCCATCCATCCTTCCATCCATCCTTCCTTCAAAACTTGAAACGTAAAATTATACCACTTCTGATGGTCCTAGAGATCTTAAAATTTTACCACAGATAGATCTTGGATGACAATGCATTGTATCAAAATTTCAGATCGATCGAATGTACTGTTAAAAAAGATGTGTGGGCTTCAGACGTGAATTTTAAAGAGTTTTTATTATAAGTTTTAAAAAATAGCTGAAAAAACAAAGTTTTTGACTATAAATCCATTATATATTACACATAACTAAAAGTAGTGATTATGTTAAAAGCGTGTCCTTTTTAAAAAAAAGATTTTTTAAATATTTAATTATTTCAGTTTACGTTTGTTGATCCTTCACAGAATAAAATGCATTTCGTAGTGCAGTGGTTATTACATCCGCCTAACATGCGGAATGTTCATGGTTCAAGCCCCAGCTGAGACATTATTTTTTATTTTTATTTTTAAAATATTAATGCTTCTTCCCGTTCTTTTACCTCCTTTCTTTTCGAACACGACTTCACAACATGGCTGTTAACTTTGTTTCTCAACATTGGTATAACTTCGGCGACGTGCTCTCCGTTTTTCTTTTCTCAGTAACGGAAACGTAGTCATACACTCTCTTCGACAATACGTTCAGTATATAAATACTTTATGAGTATGTGGTGGCGAGGCAGAAATTATCGCGATGTCCGAAATACTACCTGCCAGTATGATTATTCGTCTCCATACCTCTGCTCGAGTCTACAATCCCGAGCAACATTTGTCTATATCGCTGCTCTTTAGTGGTCTATCCATCCGATCTTGGCTATTAGAAAGTTCACTTGCCTCTCACATGTGAAGACTTGATAGTGCCATTTATTGACAACGTCGGTATGTCCACACAAATTTCACAGCCCCATTACCACACTGATGTGACGTCAACTTACCACTATACTGATAAACATGTGCGACCGCATTTCAAAACACACTATAATGAACGAACAGATTCCTCAGAAGAATTTCAATCCACCTACTATATATATGATCAGAACAAGCACAGGATGAGTGCAAATAC
This sequence comes from Ampullaceana balthica, assembly GCA_944989445.1. Taxonomy (NCBI): domain Eukaryota; kingdom Metazoa; phylum Mollusca; class Gastropoda; family Lymnaeidae; genus Ampullaceana; species Ampullaceana balthica. Next base: position 209,931 of record CALYLW010001514.1, on the reverse strand, counting down.
GCTTTAAAAATGACCCTCGCCCGGTCGGCCAATCAGAGTTTATGTTTGGCAAGCTAGAGTTTTGCATGGTGGGGGGGGGGCAAGTAGCTAACCGCAGTGCGCATATCCGACTCCCCCCCCCGAGATTTATGTATGATGTAATTTGTGTCCTTTTCCACTTTCATCGCACTATCCATGAGCAAGACTGCGGCGTATGCGCGGGTCGCATCTAGTTTAATATAATTCAAAGGTGAACACAACCGTTCACACACAAATGATGATCAGATTCCTTTTTGTCGACGTAGAGCTCTCGTTAAATTACAATATTTCCATTTCCAGAATCAAGATCTAAGAATTGTTAGTAGGCAAGAAAGATGAAGTTTTTGAAACGCATATTTATCTTTGAGAAGTAAGAAATTATTATTTTTTTCATCAGAAAGAATGTTAAAAAATGTGTCATTAAAATGATTATTTGTAGCATGTTACAATGTTCGTAAATGTATTGTAGATTTCTTCCTGTCTGAATGATTGTGTAAAAGTGTTTTGAATTTTCTAAAGTTAATTTTTAGATTTGGACATATTTCAGCTACCCACTTTAAAAAACTCTTTTAAAAGCATGTAGATTTTAATCAAAAGTCGTTATATAGCAAAATATACTTTCCGATGTTTTCCCCAAGCCTTGAAGTTCCTTGTTTTGTGCAATGAAATGTTTTTGTTATTTTTATGATTTTGTTTTTAAATAAGTAAAAACAGTTCTTACGTCACAGTATATCAATGAACTGTGACTAATCCAGCCCCTTTTCTTTCAAAAATAGCCTAAATTTATCCCAGCAGCTTACAAAACTCTCTAAAACCAGTCTTCTGCTCAACCATTATTGTACATAACCAGGAAAACCAACACTTTATCAACATTTAAATCTCTCATAAAAATGCAGGACTAAAAACAAACCATAGATAACCCTATGACGCAATAATCTTCTGTATAGAAGGAGCGTCTGTAAACAGATAAGATAAGATAAGATACATAAACAATGTGTTATACACTGCTTGAACATCATTTATATAAGTGCTTAAAAGTGTTAAAAATTATGAGTTCGAGCCATGATGCAATTCACCATATTTGTGAAATATTAAATAGTATGTGTCTGTTCCTCGCACTAAGACCTTCTGTGTGTATGAAACAATGAAACTAAAAAAAAACTGGATGATTTGCTTCTTTACCTAATAACTGTACAATACCAGATGGTGTTCCTAACATGAAAGGCACATGATAACATTTGATTAAAACTATTTTAATGGTCTTATGTTTTGTTGCAATAAAGCTTCTTTGGCATATTTGTAAATTTCTACTATTTGTGTTCATTCAGGAGGAAGATCCAAATTTAACGACCTTTCTTTCATTTATATCACAATCTCATTTGTATCACTATCTCATTTGTATCATCATCACATTGATATCACCATCTCATTTTGCATCACCATCATATTTGTATCACCATCACATTTGTATCACCATCACATTTGTATAATCATCTCATCTGTATCATTATCTCATTTGTATCATCATCACATTTGTATCACCATCACATTTGTATCATCATCTCATTTGTATCATCATCTTATTTGTATCACCATTACATTTGTATCATCATCACATTTGTATCACCATCACATTTTTATCATCATCACATTTGTATCATCATCACATTGTTATATCATCACATTTGTAACATTGTTAAGTCTCGTAGTTTAGTGGATTGTGCCTTGCTCTCCGCTTACTTTCGACATACTTTCATCCAATGTTTATTCTCCTGTACCCAACTGTGACTCGGGCTGTTCTGACTGAACAGTAATTACATCGATACGACAGATTGTATATTCACTCATGCTCTCTGTCCAACCTGACCGCCTCTGGTTGACGCTACCACTCAACCCTTGTCAAACGATATCTCCTCGGTCTATCCCGACCGGTCTCTCTGCAACACACTGCCGAACCACACAACAACTCCAATAACTCCCCGCAACTGCCTTGCCTCCACTCAGCTCGTCCCTTTTAACCCCCCCAAAACTGGTCTCGATTGACCCTGGCGTGTCCTCTGTCATACCCCGTGTGACCAGAAGTTCGCTCAGACATCACTAGACATTATTCCCGTGACAGGAGTTCATACCTGTCAACAACATTCACTCACAGTGATTCTCATACCCCTGAAATGTCCCCCCTCTTCCCTTAGATTCTACTACCGTGTAGAATCTTCTATTTACAACATCCATAACACTAAAAAAAACAACGTCAGGGTATGGAATCACTGTCCTTTCACACCCACTCACAACACATCTTGAAAACATGAAAATTTATAACAGTCCCAGCATAATTCATCGTGCTCACCCATATCGTGGCACATTGTCATCAATATCTATCATGGTTACTTATTTACATAACATTTTAAAATACTCTATAAAAATTGGACTGTTACAGCCCCACACAAAACATGTTAAATATTTACAAATGCAAGTTTGAATACATGAGAATGTTATCTGTAATAACCTGCCCTGAAAAATAATTATAATACCCCACATTGCAATTAAGTCTGTCCTTAATTACAACTAGCTCTGTCCCCATCATGGGACCTAAACGGAACAGTCACTGTTATACGTATCTTTAACCGTCCCCACAGAGGGATCATATACGGACAGTCCTTGTCCTCCTACGTATCTTTAACGTCCCCATAGCGGGATCCTGTACGGACAGTCATTGTCCTATGTATCTTTGACGTCCCCATATCGGGATCCTGTACGGACAGTCATTGTCCTCCTATGTATCGTTAATGTCCCCATAGCGGGATCCTGTTTATCCGTATCATCATAAACCTACAATAATACTCATCACAAATATTCTCAAAGCATCTTCATTATAGTCAATGCATCAATGCATAATCAATATCATAATCATCAATATTCCTAATAACTATCAACAAAATTCCCTTCATCATCAAACTGATGACCTTATCTTCAACAGAACATATCATCAAAAAATAAGAATTGGCATGAGGTCTCCATGGGCGAACATTTATTACATCATTACCCCAATGGCCATGAACCTCGAACTCGTCCGAAAAAGTTACCCAGTAAACTACTGGCAACAAGGTTATCTCATCAAAACATTGTAAAAAATGCCATGAGGTCACCCAGACCGCACAAGTTCAACCCCACAATTCAACATTTATCATAGTTAACACAAAACCACATCATCAACATAACAAATATCATATTCATATATATCAATACACAGGCCAAAAATTTCATAACATTGAAAAAAATCATAGCCGTTGTATCTGAGGGTGGGATATTACGTTTGTCCCCAGTCCTAAATAACAAACGACCCTGGTTTCCGTTATACAGGCTGATGTGTTCTAAGTCATGCCTCCGCGGCACTTCCCACGTGGGTATAACAATACCGCAGCTAGTGACATAATAACACTGACCTTTGAATTTTCCGTCTTGACCCCTTGTGTCTATGAATACAGCTGCGCACGCGCCACTTTCGCCCCCACGACTTACTGTTCTCCCCAGGACTCCAACTATCAACAAAAACATTACTCTTAACGGACCAGCGAAGCCGTTATCTTTCTTTGTAAGCCTGTCCTGTGAGCTTTTGTCGGTCCTGGTCTGCGTATTACCGGCCCGTCTTGACCGTAATGTGTCAATGTCCCTACGTAACTGTGCAACGTTTACCGTGCTATGTGTTTGGATGTCGCACACGTACTCCGTGTCCCCCAACTCCAAGCTATGACCCGCTGAGCACATGCCATTGTCATATTTTTCTGTGAGCTTGCTTGTTTCTACCATATTGGTAGTCAACTCAGTTTTTCCCTCCTTAGTAGCATTACATTCCTGTGTACTTTTTTTTCCTTCTGAGGGCTTCACCTCTTCTTTACTATCTGGGTCACTAATTTTTTCTATGTCCACTTGGCGACCTTTGTCAACAATTTCCTCTTTCTCTATCAACCCTTTGTTCTCATTTTCGTACAGTTTTTCAGCAATACTATGGAGCGTCTTGCACCTTCTCTGCACCATAGTTTTCATATCTTTCTCTGTTAACCTGATGTTTAAGTCAGCCATTTTTTCTTCTTTGTCCATTATGATTCGCCATAATTCCGTTATGTCTTCTTTGTTACGTGCTACCTTTAGGGTTAACTGATTATTCTCCTCTTCTTTTTGAGTCAGTCTTTCTTTAATATTTTTGTTTTCTATCTCTCTTTCCTTTAGCTCCCTCTGTAATTTTACCATAAGTTCGTCGTTATCATCCAGCGTCCTATTCAGCCCTGTTATATTTTGGTTTGCAATGATTAAGTTTATTTCATTCTCTGCTAGTTTTTCATCTTTCCCTTTGAATATTTTTATCAAGTTAGAATACACTTCAACCATCTCGGTACTTTTCATTTCCAAGTTCATGGACTTAACTTCAGCTTTATTCAGTTTTATTTTGTGCTCTCTTTTCAATTCTTCTAATAACTCATCTTTGTCTGCTAAACTCTTACTCAGATTGTTTTGCGTAATCATTAGGTTTCTCTCCCTTTCTATGTTTTCTCTGTCTTTTTCTTTTATTTCCCTCTGTAATGTTTCTAATATTCCATCTTTTTCAACCTCAGACTTCTTCAACTCTGTTATCTTTTGATTTGCGTTGTTTACATTTATCTCCATCTCTGCTAGTATTCCCTCTTTCACCTTGCGTAATTCTAATAATCTGGGAAACTCTCTCTCCATTGAGTCGATTTTCATTTTTAAGCTCAATAGCTCGACTTCCTTTTCATCTACTTTTGTTTTGTGGTCACTCTTTAATTTGTCTAATAACTCCACTTTGTCGTTTAGCTGTCTTTCTACTTTTCCCCAATAATTCCTCTTTTTCAACCAACTGACTTTCCCGTTCGGCAATTTTCATTCTTACTTCAATTGACTCAGCTTCAATTTTCTCTATTTTTAATTTGTGTTCCACGTCTACTTTTTCTAGTTCTTTAAGTCTGTTTTGAACGCTACGTACTGTTGATTGTAATTCCTTTACTGTATCTGTGTGTTCCGCTATTTCCTTATCTTTGTTGAACAATGCGGCTTTTAGCCTGTCTACGAGGCTAAGGTTGTCTGCCAATTCCAAGTTTAACCAATCTATTTCTTTTTTATCTTCGGCATTACGGTTTTTAAGTAACCTAATTTCCTTTCCTTTTTTGTCATATTCTTCATCTTTCTTTATATATTGTCTTCTGTTCTTAGGGGAATTCTCATAAACTCCAGTAACTTTATTACTCTTGTGCCTGTGATCACCCTGGATCATGTTTTCCTTTTCATACCATACGATATTGACCGGTTCTTTGGGATTCTCATGTCTATAATATTTAAACTGGCCAGCTGATGGGTCCACCACTCTATAAACCTCTTCCGTCAGATATGGATCTTCGCAATATATACTGGCTATTCCATAGAGTACTTCCTCACTGTTAATGACTTCACTGTCGTAATTTTCTGTCTCCTCTATAGCCCTTCTCTGTCTTTTTGTCTCTATTTTTGCTTGTCTCAGTAATTTTTCATCATCATTATGCCACTTTGCCCGTACTTCCTCAATTTTATTAACCCACCATCTATCCTTGTCCGCCATAATTTTATCTATCTCTTATATCTAGCTTCCCTTATTATCTTAATATCTAATCTACCAATCTTATGTTACCAATAGTTTTCAATTTCATCAATCTACAATCAACCAATTAAATGTGTACTTGCCTTATGTATAGGAATAACACTCATACATAGTATACATACATAAATGAAAATCACAATTGTAACTATCCCTATTTAAGTTTAAGAAGAATTCACAAAGTCACAAAACTTGCACTTCACTGTCTGTTATCCTCCGTGATGCTGTGCACACAATGTTTATCTCTTATGAGCCTGTCCTGTCTGTAGTCTGCTCATGGTACGAATCGTGTTATTGTCCTGGTTATGAGTGTTCATTACAGTTTGTATAGCACTTTCTCCTTCGATGCTCTGGTCCCGTGGTAAACTCCTGGGTCTCTGCTCCGCGACACCGTCTGTCTGTAACCCCGCTGTTGCGTCGCTATAGGTTCGTGGTATCTCTTGCCGTTGGTCTTCTGGCTGGTAATGTTCAGTACTGAAACTTGCTAGGCATCGTCTATCAGAAATCCGCTGATACGTTGATCGTTGCCCTGTCTGCCCGTGTTCGTCGCTGGTTGTAAGGCGTATGCCCTACGATGGATACAGTAGTCTGTATCAGAGGCGCTGTACTGAAAAGTACAGGCGCAAATACCGCTGTGCTGATGTGGTTCCGTCGAATCTTTCGTAGTGTTTCTTGTAGTGCTTGGCGGTGCTAGGCAATCCAGAGACAATTCGGGCCCCAGTCTCGTAGTTTAGTGGATTGTGCCTTGCTCTCCGCTTACTTTCGACATACAAGAACTGACACAAGCCGAGGTATCATCCAATGTTTATTCTCCTGTACCCAACTGTGACTCGGGCTGTTCTGACTGAACAGTAATTACATCGATACGACAGATTGTATATTCACTCATGCTCTCTGTCCAACCTGACCGCCTCTGGTTGACGCTACCACTCAACCCTTGTCAAACGATATCTCCTCGGTCTATCCCGACCGGTCTCTCTGCAACACACTGCCGAACCACACAACAACTCCAATAACTCCCCGCAACTGCCTTGCCTCCACTCAGCTCGTCCCTTTTAACCCCCCCAAAACTGGTCTCGATTGACCCTGGCGTGTCCTCTGTAATACCCCGTGTGAGCAGAAGTTCGCTCAGCCATCACTAGACATTATTCCCGTGACAGGAGTTCATACCTGTCAACAAATTTCACTCACAGTGATTATCATACCCCTGACAATCATTATCTTATTTGTATCATTATCTCATTTGTATCTTCATCACATTTGTATCATCATCTCATTTGTATATCATCACATTTGTATCACCATCACATTTGTATCATCATCTCATTTTTTTCATCAAATTATTTGTATCATCATCTCATTTATATCATCATCACATTTGTATCACCATCACATTTGTATCATCATCTCATTTGTATCATCATCACATTTGTATCTACATCACATTTGTATCATTATCACATTTGTATCATCATCACATTTGTATCACCATCACATTTGTATCATCATCACATTTTTATCATCATCTCATTTGTATCACTATCACATTTGTATCATCATCACATTTGTATCCCCATCACATTTGAATCGCAATCACATTTGTATCATCATCACATTTGTATCATCATATCATTTGTATCATCATCTCATTTTATCACAATCACATTTGTATCATCATCTCATTTTTATCATCATCACATTTGTATCATCATCTCATTTTTATCACCATCACATTTGTATCACCATCACATTTGTATCATCATCTCATTTGTATCACCATCTCATGTGTATCATCATCACCTTTGTATCACCATTACATTTGTATCATCATCACATTTGTATCATCATCTCATTTGTATCACCATCACATTTGTATCATCATCTCATTTGTATCACCATCTCATTTAAAACACAAAACGCATAACGAAAAATTATCGCTAGCCTTGCATTGCTATAAATATATTTGCTTTCATTTCACCAAAAATAGTCTAACTTTTGTAAGTCAGTGGTCAGCTGCTGACCATTAACACAAGCCAAAAGCAAGACTCCTTGTTTATCATTATTTTTTTGTAAGTGGCATCTCAGTGAGGCGTTGTTTAATGTATTCCTTATTTGGAAAGTCACGTAAAAGGACTACATTATATCTTTGAATAAAGCCCTATCAAAAAGTGGTCTAACATGTTTTATCAGGCACAGTGAAATTTGAAAGCTTGCCGTTGTTAGATGGTTTGTTTTAGAAAAATATATTTGCATAAACCAACTATCTAGTAATTAAAATTTCGCAATTTACCTTTAAAAAATACATTGTGTTTAGCTTCATCAAGTTCAGCAACAAATAAGTAAATGCAATCTTCAAGAAAAAAATAAGGTAAAAAAAGGATTTTTTTAAAACCACGTTTTTATAAGTGGATTAAAAAGAATACGATAATTTAAAACTTATACGTTTAAGTACTTTTATTTAATACTAGTAGACCCGTCGTGCGTTGCAACGATCAAAGTAAAAAGGAATAAATTTAAAGAAACCAATGAGTGGTATGTTTTAAAATAATTCTGAAGATATCTTCGTGGCAGTGTGAAAAAAAATCCAAGTTTCATAGCAAACGGATAAATAAATTAATAATTAAATAGCGCAAAAAAGAAGAAACGATATTAAGGGCCCCGGCCCCAAATGACACATGTATCCATTATTATAAAAATTGAAATTAAAAAGTGTTTTGAACTTTATATCTTGCCAAGAATGGGCCCTGGGGCCCTTAATGTTGTTTTTATCTATTGTACTCAATATATATTCCTCAATATCGTGTAAAATTGAATAGGGAATACAATGATTAAAGTTCAGTAAAAAGACTTTTTCGAAGGAATGGAAATTAAGAGTTCAGTGCCCTATAGTAATATAGGCTCTTAAATTTTTATATTCTAAGTTTTGTCAAAATCCAGTTTTTTTCTCAATATCTAACTCTAAAACTACTTTTTTTATATACCTACAATAGGGGAAAATAGCTTTAAGGGGCCCTGGCCCATTCGGTGCAAGAGGTCAATTTCAAAAACCTGTTCATTTTAGTTCATTTTTTTTGTGGCTATATTTCTCAAGCTCTTTAAAAAGTAAATAGGAAAAATATCTTAAACATATACGAAAAAAGATATTTGGGGCCCCGGCAACGAAGATAATGGCATTATAAGTGCAGTGCCTATAGTATTTTAATATAGGCTACCAAGTTTGTGTGTGCAAAGTTTGGTGAAGATCTATTCATTTACTAAGTAGCTAACATAGAAACTATTTTTTTTATATAGCTCATATATAACATAAAAACGACATTAAGGGTCCCAGGGTCCATTATGGGCAAGATATAAAGTTCAAAACATCTGTTCATTTCAATTAGTATAATAATTGATACATGTGTCATAATTTGTCAAGATTGTTAATGACTGAATGGTGAATAAAATCGTAAACGCTTAAAAAATGTGAAATGCGATTGCTTCCCGTTCCAGTCGCGAATGTTAGCTAGGAGACATCTTCGTCTGACGAAACACGAATTAGGAGTTTTGATATTCCTTCTGTAAATTTATAACGGGGTAAAAGCGAAGTGCCCTAAAATAAATGAACCGAGTATGTGACATTCTCAATGGAGGGCTGAGTCACTTAGACTCTTATAGCCCGGCCTACAATACCAACGGCGAGCCTCAACATAAGGGCATCGCCATGGAGATATTCCTCCACAGTGCGTGGGCTGTCTGATCCGTCCGTGTCCCCAATCGCCACAGAGCATCGGGTCAGAAGATGTGCCACTGTTTCCTCGGCCATACCACATAAACGGCAGCCGGGTTCCCTGTTCCTATCGAGCCTATTCAAGTAGCTGTTTGTTGGACAATGTCCAGTCCGCATTTGCGTAATGAGGGACTGGCAGCTACGAGGAAGCTCCCACCAGGGATCTCGCTTGCGCGGTCGCGGCATTTCGTTATATAGCACCCTTGCCGTGTCCCCATTTTCCCAGCCCGCAAGCCATCTTTCCATAAAGAAGGCTTTTAGCCACGATTTGACTCCCAGCTGAGTCATTGGGCGATTGCTTTGGGGCTGGGCAGCGCCCTGTTGCGCTAGCAGGTTTGCCCTTTCCTGATGTGGTATTCCTGCGTGCCCTGTAATGTACTGCAGGACAACCATGCCCCCGCGAGATCTAATGTTGTCCACGATCTCTAGTACAGCATTGACAGTTTTCGTCTCCAATGAGCTCCGAACCAAGAGTTCCAGGGAGGATCTTGAGTCGGTGAAGACTACGACTGTTGGAAAGACCTTTCTTCTATGAACCGAGTAAAAGACAACAATCCTATAATTTTAACACTGACTTGGAGGAATCATTTTGTTTCGTTAATTTGAAAAATAAATGCGTTTGTTTGTTGTGTGGTAGTAGCATTGCTGTGCCAAAACATAATGTTGAAAGACACTTTCAGACAATTCATGCCACTTTTGATGTGAATTATCCACTTAAATCTGAAGTAAGAAACAAAAAATAACGTCAACGAAAATTAAGTCTTACTTCACAACAGACTGTTTTCACTAGACAATTCAAAAAAGGCCACCATTGATTCTTTCAAAAATCTCACATGCTCGCACAAAATAAGAAACCTTTCATTGATGGTGAGTAGTTTCAGGAACTATTTTTGACTGGTTCCCATTGTTTGTTTGATGAAATTTCCATGAAACGTGTGATTGTCTCAGCAGAACAAGACTTACAGTTGCCAAATAACACCGTCACAAGAAGAATGAATGCAATTTCAAAAGACAAAAGACTGACTTGAAAATATGTGACTTGTTCTCGCTACAATTTGACGAGTCGACAGGTATATAAGACACTGCACAGTTAGCAGTTATGGTGAGAATGGTATTTAGTAACTTCACAGTAAAAGAGGTTATGTTACATATATTACCTATGAATGGACAGTGCGGGATGAGGATATTTATAATACATTCAGAACATACGCCAAGTCAATAAATATGCCTTTGCACAAGCTGTCTGTGATAACCACCGATGGGGCACCAGCAATGGTAGGTAAAAACAAAGGATGTATTGCCCTCTGCAAGAATGATGAATCATTTTCAAACTTTATGTCCTTTCACTGTATTATCCACCAGGAAGCTCTCTGTTGTAAAATATTGCCATTTGAACACGTCATGAAAATAGTTTAAAAAATAATCAATTCTATTCGAGCAGCTCCTTTGCAACATCGATTTTTCAAGCTCTGATAGAAGATACTGAAGATAAAGAACATGATCTTATTCTGCATACTAAAGTAAGTCGGAAAGGAAAGGTCCTTACAAGAATTTTGAGTTTAATTGTAGAAATAAAAACATTTATAAACGATAAAAAGGAAAATTATGATGCACTAGATGACTCTCGCTGGTTGATTGATTTTGGATTTTTCACAGTTATCATGGAAAAATTGAATTCTTTAAATTTTGAATTTCAAAAGCATAGCTGAAATGATAAGCTCTGTAAAGTCATTTATAGTAATTAAAGCTAAATTGGATTTGTTGATATCTCATCTGCAGATCGATTCTCTCGTGCATTTCCACATATGAATAAAATGCAGGGTAACAATGAACTAAACAGGTCTTTATTTATTAAGCATCTTCAAGCGTTAAAAACAGTTTGTAGAGAGATTTTGGCTGTTTACACGTATCCAGCCAATTGTGTCCTTCTGTATCAATCCTTTTACTTACCAAATAATTGTAATGGAAATGGACGCATGTATTGCAGATTTTGTTCAAGGTAAAACAGAAGAACTAGAGTTAGAAATGTTGGACCTTAAGAATGATATTTTGCTAAAATCTTTAATATCAGGTGACTTTTGGAATACAGTGGACAGAGAAAAATTCCCATTTTTTTAAAAAATGGCATATAAAATTGAAACATTTTTCGGTTCGACATATTTATGCGAAACATTGTTTCAAATATGAAGTTAATAAAATCAAGATATAGATCTCGACTCACCAATGAGCATCTTTATGATTGTTTGCTAACAGGATTAACCTCTTACTCTCCTAATTATGAACCACTGCCCAATGATATGCAATGCCAAAGATTACATTGACATAATGATATTATATTATTTATAAAATGTTTTCTTTGTATTTCTGTTTTTTATTTACTTTGTTTACGTTTTGAAAATACATTTCTCTCTGTGTGTATGCAGTTTGAAAAATAATTTAATTATTTTGAAACATTTGTGTTTATTATTTAATTAATTTATTAATAAATTATGAATATAAGAAAATAAATTATGGGGAAAATGGGAAGTTATGGAAGGAGTTTGTCGATTAAAAATAGGTGGCGCCCGCCACCCTACAGATATTTTAGAATGTGCTCTAGAGTACAACAAGGTTGGGAACCCCTGGTCTATACTATGGCTTTTTGCGGATAATATTTTTTTTAATTGTCATTATGTCATCTTGCCCTATGCAACACTTATTTCTAATTGGGATGTATTTGGCATACAAATAAGTTAACAGTTTATCATGTAGATGTTATTTTTAGATCTGAACTTCAGTAAACAAACAAAAACTAATCACAAAATGTAATATAGAAAAATTGCCTCCTTTTTATTATCTAATTATTACAGTATTGTTATCAAAAACACTTACTGAGCCCACACGATCAATAAAATTGATAAATAAAATGATGGAGTTATCGTATTTTACAAAAGGGAGCATATGATTCTGAAGATTTTAACTATGCCTTATACAAGGTGTAGGCAAACTAAATCAGAATATATTATGGGCCCCTTGCCATTTACAATTTGCGATCTTATGTTGATATTACTATTCTTTGTTTATAATTTTCGCAATGTCTTTACAATTACTCTGATTATTTGTTTCAAATCTAAATATACTAAGTGACTTTTGCGACTCAACACTCGAAAAAGTGATCATTCGTCATTACTTGGTAGCATTCCCATTCGAAACTGCATTTCAGATCAATCATAAGTGGTTTCTAATTATGATTTACATTTTGAACTTTGTAACAATTGTAAAGAAAAAGTGAAATGACGTTTATTCATCAGAACTAGGGCAAATAATCACAGGCAATTAAATGCAGTGCTTGAAGATTTAGTACCTGAATATTAGGATATTATCTACTAAAGCAGTGCTCACTGGTTGAAGCTTGGCAAGGTATTGAAACGGATTTTGGGTCTCAAGGACGAAATGGTTATGTTTCTGAAGATAAAGGGTTTTGTTTGTGACTGTGTTACAAGCATTGTTAATGAAGAGTGGACATCAGGCGTCATGTTTGTCATTCACATTATGAAAATGTTTGATTAAACTAAATGTCAAAATCCAGTGCATTAGCTTGGTTGCACTTGAAATATATGTGACTGTTAAGTAATTTCAAGCAAAACTGTCACTGTTCTACAGTCAAGCAGGAGAAAAACCGTTTTTGCCATTTCTCTTTAATGAAACAGAAAATCATTTCTGTTACAATGCCTAACAAGAACACCGCTCAATGGAATCCCTTGGCTGTTGCATTTATAAGTAGCTTACATGACTTCATGAACATGGACACACTTTTCAAAATGTTAAATTTAGCATTTAGTCCAGAAGATGAATAGCCCCCGGGCTATACAGTTAGAGTTGCTTGCCCTACAAATAGACCTGAAGGAAAAGTTCAAGTCATTTCTTCTGCTGGAGTCTTATGGATGTTTGCCAGCAACGGCATTTCCACAATTATAACACTTTCCTGGCAAATTTGTGTCACATCTTTGGTATATTTTCATCGTTTAGCAAGCTAAATGTTGTATACAATTAAACAATGCTAAGAAAAGATCGATGTTGACTGACTGCAATTTGAATGCAGTCAAGTGAATCACTCTCAGTAATCTGGTACACATTACAAGACCATTATCCTAAATTTTGACAAGTTCCATACATCTTTTAATTGAATGCACACTGTGTTCAGCTTGTAGATAAACTAAGTTCCTTCTTCTATACAGGTAAAAAATGCATTATAATATTTATGAATTGTACAATCTTGTTATCAAATTTGAAACTTTATCAATTCTAATTTTAACATGTACTCTTCGTGTGTAATTAAGTAGTAATGTGGAACAAAAAATAAATATACGTTGTTATCATCAATAGTTCATTGTTTATACATTTCAATTAAAATCAGCAAAAAAGATGCGGTCCAGTTATAACCAAAAAAAAATTGTATATGCGAAACTCTGTACAACAAGTTTGCCCACCCCTGCTCTATTTTAATGACATTTATTTATTTTTTTTTAATCGAAAAAAATAATCATCAGTATTATTTTACATTATATAGACTTGTATGGTGTACAAAAAAGTGTTGTCAATAGATGCTTATAAAATATCCCACTCGTTATGGACTTCCTGGCCAAAGTGGCATGGTGAGCTGTAAGAAAACATAACATTTCATTATTTACTCAAATGTATTTAAAACACAAAACAAAATATTTAAATACATATAATCTAATAAAGAAATAAACTTTTTATACATACATACATAAATAATTATATATGTATATATATATATATATATATATATATAAATATATATATATATATATATATATATATATATATATATATATATAAATATATATATATATATATATATATATATATATACAAACAATATACGTATATACGTTTTGTATATTCATATAATATATATATTATATTATACAAAACGTATTTTTCTCTTCGTTTCCCATCGAAAAAAATGCATTGTTATTCTTAATTCTGTTCAGTGGTGGGCTTAATGCTGACATGGTAGTTGTTTAGTTGAATCTGTTCAATGACAAATTAATAATCGTTTTAATATCTCAGTCCAATGAATTATTCAATTGAAAATTATCTTTTAACATATGTAGAAGTGGTCGTGTTTTTTTTTACAAAATTTTAAATTTCAAAGCTATTACTGTTTATCTAAAAATAATTTCATAATTATATTTTCAATAGCACGACAAATTAAAAAAAAATAATTAGCCTGCAATTGCTTCTTTTTTTTTACTACTACAACTATGATTCGTCCATACAATTGGTTTACCATTTAAGTATTGTCCTATCGTATATCCAAGTTAAGTCGCAATCGATTACGCTTCCTAATTACCGCACTATCCCCGTTTTGCGGCAAAACTAAATAATCCAAATGATTAGTTAAAATTCTTTTGTAAAACACATATCATAAGCCTGCAAAATATAATATACATGCTACTAGAAATAAATGTAAATTAAATAACAACATAAATGTTATTCAGATTTAATGCAAGTAACGACGGTTTCGTATCGGTTTTTTGTTTGTATTGCTCACAATAAAGAACAAGAGGGGGGATGCCGTGACTAGATGCCCACCATTTATATGCATAAATGACAGTCGTGACGATGGCATTGACTCATGTTCATCTGTCCCTGCCTTTCTCCTTGCTCTTCTCTTCTCACTTCTAGCGGTGAGCTTGAGTGCTGTCGGGGGTATGAGAATAACTGTCAGTGGATGCTTGTTAACTGTTTGCACACTAGTCATGAATATAATGTTTTAGTGAAATGTTGGTCACATGGGTGTGTGACCAGAGGACACGCTAGGGTGAGTTGAGACACTTTGTCAGAGAGACCAGTTTTGCAGTGAGACCGGTCGGGGCAGATGGGGGAGTTGCAAAGAGACAGGGAGCCGAGGTTTAACCTCGTTCAAGTCGGTCGGGTTTTGGACCGAGGGGACTTAGAGATGTTTTGTATATATGGAGCTGTGAAGTTGATACTCGGCGTGGGAACAGGGAGCGGTCGCATCGGACTGAAGGCGGTGCTTGTAAAGTAACTATGGTATCGAGTTGGCGTACAGCCAGTTGAATATAAATATATATTTGCCGTCCAGGCAAGACAGCCCGTTGTGTACAGTGTAATAAACAGTTGAAGTATACATCATTGTGTCCTATGTTAGTGTCTTGTATGCAGGCGGAGAGCAAGGCAACAATCACTATAACATCAAGACCTAACATGTGCCTTGGCCTACCCTTGACTGCCAGAGGGTGCGCTCCCCAGCGTAAACCTCCCAGGTATTGTGATCGATTCGTGCCAGTAACATGTTTTTCGTGTAAACGTCTTTGTAGTGCAGGCATGGGCGAAATCTTTTCCTATGACAAGTTGCCAGCTCAATTTAAAGCAAGGATCTTGGAATGTGCTCCGTTCTGAGGACATGGCCTAACCACCGCAGGTGCCTCTCTCTAACGATTGAGTGAATACTCAACATATGACTTCTCTTGAGAACCTCAACATAAGACTTCTCTTGAGAACCTCAACAGTTTATCCTGTCACTTGTTGCGTAGTATCCTACGCAAGCATCACAGGTTGAAACCGTTAAGCTGCTTTATTTGCATAGCCAAAATTTTGAGACATAAAAGCCGCTTCTTCAAAGGATTTTTCAAACACACAAATAGCATTTATGCAAATACAAATAGGGGCATCAACATTAAAATAAATAATCACTACGGATTATTTATAATACTAATAACATCCATCCCCCAAAATGTTGAAAGAATAATCTCAAGTTAATATCAAAATATTAAGAATTTAATCATATACTATAAACAGAAACTCAGGTCAACGCTAAGAATGTCAGGTTTTGATTAAGATAATCTTATATATACACAGTTAAAATCATATGATAATTTTATCAGAAATCGAATACATTTATATCTATTATTAAAGGCCACCGGGCAATGCTGGTATCGATATAGGTGGAGGAATTTGCTAACTCCGGCTTTATAGATGGCGAGTCAAGGGATAAATAGGCCTTACACGATTTGAGTTAGTTCTTTCAACTTCTATCAAAGCAAGCGGCGTAACTAGGTTAGTATGTTGGTGATGGCAAGTTTTAAACACACTTGTTTTGCTTCTCAAGTGATGGTTAAACTGATTAAGAAAACTTAACATATTCATGAACAATTAAATAATGTTACAAGTAATATTTGATAGCAATTTCTGTTTATACATAAATTTAAAAAATATATATAAATTACATTAATAACTTTCAAAATATATATTTTGTATGTCTATGTAGCGAGTCAGAATGTTTTAAGACTGCATTTCTAACAGATTCGAAGTAACTCAGTATAATAAAACATATTTTATATGTAATGATTCAGATATAAAATTAAGTAAATTTAATGATCGTTGCATTTAAAGACTCATTAGTAATAAGCTGTTTTTTTAAATGCAATTAAACATAAGTAAATACTTTATTTTTAAACTCAATGTTTTCTTTCTAGCGCCGTCTAAATCTTGAATTTGATTGCATTCACAATAATCATAAATTTGTTTCAAGGATACGCGGATTTTATTGGAACCGGAAATTTAACAGTTTACATTACCAACCAATCAGAAACCAGTCAATCCTTGGGATTTTAAAAATTTTAATCAAGCACAACCTTTTTTCATTTATTTATTTCGGTAAAGATTTTGTTTTTCTTACTTTAACTTATTTTAATTTTATTGTATACTTTTTAAACGAAAACTGTAAAGTCATAAATAGTTCGCCGGCCGAAATGTTAACACAGAAAAGCCGCACGCAGTTCACTAGTCTCGGTAGGCCACCATTGATATACAGCAACTAATTCTGGATAGCGAAGTCAATAGTGCGCTCGCCACACAAGCTGAAGGGCGAGGGATCGATTCCACGTTAAAGCCACTATAAAAGTGTTGATAAATGACTAACGCTAAGAAAGTCCTCCGCTGACCTGGAGAGGAATGAGCGCCGCCAGGTCTATCAATCCCGAGAAAGTTCTAATGGAAACATTAAAATACCCTACGACTACGGTGTTATAACGACTACGAGGTTATGGTACTAAAAAAAATCATTTATTTTTGTTTGTTGTTTTTTTGTTTAAAAATTTAGTTTTGGCAATTTTTTTGTGTAGTATAAATGTATTATTACATTTTCAGAAATTACTTTTTTTTACATGCCAAGTATATAATAAAATTGACTATTTTATGTCACGTACCATTAAATAAATAAAAAGGGTTACAATATAACTAGAATAGGAAATGTTTTAAATTTTGCGATTCTATTACTGGAATATCTTTAAATTACACTCATTTCACATGTAAGTCCTCTTCGAGTTGGCAAATTTGAAAACGTGTACTGCACAAATGTTTGTCATTGGACGTCATCTAAGTCGTACACATAACTATGTCAGGTAATTGTAATCAATATCCAAGTTGGTAAATTATATGACGTCTTTGATTTTTGACATGGTTTTGTGTCATTGCTGGATTCTATTCGTGGTCGAAAAGATTCATCCTCATCATACAAGCACTGCCCTGTGTTGGCTCAGTGTGTCCATTTGGTGGCTTAGTTGACCACTCTTCCCTCGCAAGGTGCGTCCAAAAGTCGACAAGAGATGTTTGGGAGGGTTTCAAGCTTGAGCCTGTCCCCTGGGCTTGGCAGCCTGTCGCATGTTTGCTTCCAAGTTTGCTGCACCGTTCAGTATAATAAAGCGACTAGTGGCTCGCTTGCTTGCTGCATTCCAAAAGTCTTGCACAATGCCATACGACTTTGATGATGTCTTGCGCGTATCATTTAGCTCTTCATTAGATATCCGTGAGCTCTCTGCCTAACTGTAGACTCTTTGGGAGTAATGGCCTGGTATGCGCACGACGATCCGCGCCCAGCATAGTTGGCACTGCATTCGGCTTAGTAGATACCTGGTTGTCTTTACTTGACACGTCGGTGTATGGAACTATTTCCTGCAATAAGATGTTAAGTAGTTACCTAAAGCATTTGGTGTGAAGATGATTAAGTAATAACGCATGGCGTCGATAAACGGCCCATGTTTGAGTAAGGAGAACTAAGGCACAGTAAATTTTATTGTGGCTGGGTTTCTGAATCTTCTTCTGTTCCAGACGATGCCATACAGTATGCCTTGATTTCTGAGATACGCACGTGAAAGGCACACTTTAGAATGTAAAAAATTGGTATCAATGGAAAACTTTGGGATATGCACACTTTTGTTTAGGCACACTTTGTACAAGCTTATTGTTTAAAGGCACACTTTAACGTATACAACGTTGGCACAGGGAAACATTGTTATAGGCACACATAGGAATAGGGACACTATGGTATAGGAAAAAGTTTGTAAAGGCAATCTTTGGTATAAGAAAACTTTGGTTATGGAACACATCAATATATGCTTATTTTGATAGATGCACAATTTGGTATATGCACAATTTGGTATAAGGACACTTTGATATATGAAATCGTTTCATATAGGCACATTTAAGTATAACAAAAATGTGGCAAGCTTTGTTAAAAAACACACTTTACTATAAGCACATTTTGTTAAAGGCACTCTCTTAGTATGTACACGGTTGTTATAGGAAATCTTTTGTATCTGCACACTTTGGTAAGGGAAAACTTTGGTATAAGAATAATTTAGGTATAGAAGAAAACTTTAGTATAGACACACAAGGGTATAGAACAAATTTGGTATAGGAACTCATTGATATAGGATCACTTTAATATAGGAACATTTGGTATAGACACTTTTTGGTATAGAAAGAAATGTGGTCTAGGCAAACTTTGATATAAGAAAATTTGGCAAACACACTTTTTGCTATGGGAAAAATTTGTTATAGCCACTCATTGGTATAGGCACACTCAGGTAGAGGAACACTTTGATAAGGTCAAACTTTAGTATAGAAACATTTAGTAATGGAAACTCTCGGAAGGGGTTGGCCATTACGGGGCCCGGGAGATAAGTAGGGTTGCAGAAGTGGCTGCGACCTAAAACTGACTAACCCCGGCGAAATCGCCAATATGTATGCACTGGAACCCTCCAGACAACTGGAGGGATGGGCACGGCCTCATCGAGAGGCCCGGTGCTGGGTGTGGGATCAGGCCCATACCCAACAGTGCCCGGCTAGGAACGCCGAAGACAGGAAGACCCTCTGGGCAAGGGGCGGAACTTACTCGTACCGCCCTCAATGGGTTGAAGATTTCTGCCTACCCCCTCTCTATTCTATGGTTCATATATCGAAAAAGCAGGTCCCGGAATGGACATTCTAAACCCCGTTTCGGCGGATGGTGGTACGTCGGGTCGGTTGGCTACCCCCCCTCTTAGAGGCATGGTGACGAACGACAGGCGATGTCCAAGCGGTCAATCGGTGACTGACCATCCTTGTATGGGTGCGAAGGGCCATCCTGAACAAGCCATGGTAGTTTTACAGTTGAATGTCTGTGGCATAAGGCAAAAGGCACACGAAGTAACCAAAATACTCCACGAACGGAAGGTGGATGTAGCACTGTTCCAAGAAACGCTCCTTAAGGGGAAGCCGTTCCATATCACTGGTTACTCGCTATACCATTGCAAGTGTGACCGGCGATGTCAAGGTCTTGCCACAGCGGTCCGGAATGATTTAACGATGGAGCTGCTCGAAGTTAAGTGTTACAGCCACACTGATACTCTCACCGTGAGAGTTTTCAAAGGCGACGGTGGCTTTACAATCACGAACGTCTATAATACGCCTAGAAATCAAATCGAACTTCCAGCTGGGGATTATATCATTTTTGGAAGAACGATAATAGCAGTAGACTTTAACGCACATCCTGACTGGAGCTATGCCGAACAGAACGAGTCAGGTCGCTACATCGAGGATGTCTGTATTAATACGAATCTCATTAGGCTGCAAAATGCAGACAGTGAACCGACACTACTGCACACGGGGCACAGCACGAAGTCCCGCCCAGATCTAACGCTTATATCCGCTGACCTAGAGTCGAAGCATAGACTGGAAGTCTTAAAGGAAGTAGGTAGCGACCATCTACAATCCTGATCGAATTTGTGCTTGGTGCAGGCAAACCTCGATTTGAAAGAAGGCATTGGCAGTTCCGTTAGGCCGATTGGCGAAAGTACAAGGCCGAGAGCGAGACCAAGCTCGCCTCTGCTGGATGTTGCAGGAGACAACATGGATGCCTCCTACGGGCAGTTTATTGACACAATCATTGGGGTTGCGAGGCGAACGATCCCAAGGACTAACGGGAAACAGAAGTTCAGACCTTACTGGCACAAGAGTCTGAAAGAATTGGTGAAGCAAAGAACAAAAGCACGGAAAAAGGCAGCCAGGCTGAAGACACCCGAAGCTCGTAGGGCGTACAACAGACTGACGGCTGAAGTCCGGGCCGCTGTCGACAAAGCGAAGAAGGCGAAAAGGGTAAATACGTGCGAAAAACTCGACCTCATAGACGGAAGAAAAGTTTGGCGGCTCTTAGATGCATTATCTGGCGCGGGGAAGACAAAGAATTCAAACCCTTTGACGACACCAAAGGGCCAAAGGGCTAGTGAAGTTAAGCGGCACGAGCGCTAAACAAACACTTTGCCCAGGTTAACAAGAAAGGCGCCTTATATGATTTTCGCCGAACAATCGACCGAATGCGCAAAGAGGACTCAAGGGGACAAAGCAAGGGCCCTCAACTAGAGGTTTTCGCGGCCCCCTTTACAATGGCAGAGTTTCAAACCGCACTCAACAAATGCCAAGCTGGCAAAACACCAGGACCAGATAAAGTTCACAATGAAATGCTCAAACATATGGGCAGGACAGGCCGAATGAAACTACTGAGTTTCATATATAGAACTTGGACAACAGGCACGCTGCCGAAGCTGTGGAAAAAGGCCACAATAACCCCAATTCCAAAAGAAGGGAAACCAGGCGAACACCCGTCCAGTTACCGACCAATTTCCCTCACGTCGTGTGTGAGAAAGGTAGATGAAAGGTTAGTGAACGCACGACTCTACTGGTTTCTCGAAAAGACCAAATGCATTCCAATGAAGCAGTGTGGATTCCGAAAGGGACGCCAACCGATGGACCAGGCTCTCCGACTAATTCAGACGATCACAAATGAACTCCAGTCAAGGAATCACACCGTTGCGGTGTTCTTCGATCTAAAGCAGGCATACGACAAGGTGTGGCGTGGAGGGCTACTTTATAAGTTGCAGCAGTTAGGTGTCACTGCGAACATGTACAGTTGGATACAATCGTTCCTTACGGACAGAACGATCAAGACCCGAGTGGGGGAGCCATTATCCAACGAAGCGCGCCTGGAGGACGGACTCCCACAGGGGTCCGCCCTTAGTTGTACATTGTTCTTAGCCTACATTCACGACCTACAAGGTATTCTGGGGTCGAAGAATGCCATGTTTGCTGACGATCTGGCTATATGGAGTTCCGGACAGGACGTTACAACCCTGCAGAACAGGCTGCAGGAAGATCTGAATCGAATCGAAGACTACGCCAACCGTTGGCGTCTAGTAGTCAATACGGAGAAAACGATCCACTTCATTTTCACAAATGGATGGAATGCCCTGAAGCATGAGGTGGTGCTTTAGATATGTGGGAAAAGATTGAATTGGGATCGGACACCAACGTACTTGGGAATCAAGTTGGACCAGAAGGCCCAGCTACATAACCATGTGCATGAATTGTGCGCCAAAGCCACAGCTAAACTGTCCCTGGTGAAGAAACTGGCTAGCACTAGTTGGGTTGCGGATGCAAGATTACTGAGAGCTCTCTATCTGGGTAGTGTGAGGGGTGCCATTGACTCGGCCTCCCGGTCCAAGCCTTTGCGAGCCGTACGGCTCTAGGGGGACTGGACCGAATCCAGAACCAATATCCATGGTTTTATGCGGGGCGTTGCGTACGACACCCACAGCCGCTGTAGAAATTATGTCAAACGTATAACCCCTGGCGATAAGGTGAGAAAAGGCAATCATGACCACGGTAGAGCGATACCGTAGGTTGGAGCATGACGAACCCTGCTTTCAACTACAAGACCGATGGGTAAAGAGTACCCGACTGAAAAGACCATCCTTCATGGATACGGTCTACGAACTAGAAGGCTCAGTCCCCATACCCAAGCACAGGGAAAGAATGCGACTGCCCCTAACCCTGCTCGAGGACCACATGAAGGACTTGACTTGCCTGAACTACGATTGACACTGTCAAATACAGCGGTGACGAAAGCCAGTCCCGTCGAGCTCCAGCGAGACGAGACTCTGAAAACAATCGAGGCTTATGGCGACAGCGTGGTAAAAGTCTTCACGGACGGCTCACGTTTCAAGGATGGCAGAAGTGGATACGGAGTACTATTTCAATACCCTCAACCTGGACCTGACAGTATCGAACTGTCAGGGCCGTGTGGATTGGCATGCAGTAGTCACGACGCCAAACTGGAGGCGATCTGCAAGGGTTTGAAGGAAGTGCGCCGACGTCTAGCAAGAAGAAATGTTTTCCCGACCATCGTAGTTTTCACCGACTCACGGTTTTCGCTCGAGACTGTGGGTCGATCCTCTCTGGAGACGAAAACGGTCAGTGTCATTTTGGAAACAGTAGGTGAAATCCTAGCACGAGGTGGAAAAGTAGTCCTTCAGTACATCACTGGGCACAGTGGCGAGCCTCATTCAGACAGGGTCGATAAGTTGGCGAGAGAATGTTCAGCTCAGCCCCAACCCGATCGCCCGATGACCCAGCTGGGGGTCAGATGGTGGCTTAAGGACCATTTCCGAGAGAAATGGCTTCAGGGCTGGGCGTCTGGAAGTACGGCCAGAAAAGTATTCCAGTACATGCCGCGACCGAGCAAAAGCGATTCCTGGTGGAAAATTGGTTATAGCAATCAGACGCTCATAACTAGAATGAGAACTGAGCATTGTCCCATACGAAGGTACTTGTACAAGTTTAACACTAGAAGGGAACTGGCCTGTTGGCTGTGTGGCCACCCGGAAGAGACGGTGGCCCACGTACTCGAAGAGTGCCCCGAGCTGTGCGGGGATTTGGATGGTGAAGTAACGGTACCTGCAGAGGATGACCTCTACGGCGATGCCCGCTTGATGAGGCTCGCTTGCGATAAAATGAACCGGGTACTAAGAGCCTAAAGGCTCGACCCAAAAGACAATGAACATTCACGAGTAATGTAAAATTTTGGCATAGACCCACTTTGGTAAAGGAATATTTTAGTAGGGACGTCTTTGATATAGGCACACTTTGTTATAGGCACACTTTGGTATGTGCACATTTTGTTAAGGTCACACTTTGAATTACGCACTTTTAAGTATATAATACTTTGGTATAGGCACACTTTTGTAAGGGCACACTTTGAATTAGGCACTTTTAAGTATAACACACTTTCGTATAGCCAAACTTTGGTACATGTACACTTTTATATAAGCCACCTTGATATACGTAGATTTCAATCTAGAAAACTTTGGAAAATGAAACCGTAGATCAGGCATCCTTTGATATAGAAACAGCGTAGTATCGGAATTTTTGGTATAGGAAATACTTAGTTTAGGCACATTTTGGTATGGGCATACATTAGTATAGAAAACTTAGATATAGGCACGTTTTTGCAATAGGCAAACTTCGATATAGGCACAATTCATTAGAGGCACTTTCTGATATAGGCAAAACAATTCGTGTCATTGTTTAGATACTACACAATGTTGAGGTGATATTTCTATGTATAGTAAAGTTATTACCCCCGTCCCCTTTTCCTATTCTACTTCATTTCTAACATTATTTTCTATTTAATATATGGATATGTGATCGCTTGAACACACATCTAATTTTATAATGATATTAATCTTATTCTTAATGTGTATTTTAACTACCCAGGAAATCGTTTCACCAAGAACCGTCACCAACGACAAGCTTGTCCGGACCAAGATGGACTCCTCAAAGCGCGTCTCCGTGGTCCGAGTGGTGATCAACACAATCGTAATTTCCACCATGTTGATAACGGCTTTGCCTTTCAAGTCCATCTCTGCCGGTACAGTGAACGATGGAGCTGGCCTGACTGAAGGTGGAGGAGGGTCTGGTGGTTTAGCTGATCTGCTAAACCTTATAATCTTGCTGGAAAACTTAGAGGATTCATCCGCAGATAATCAGTTACAATGGCAAGGTCGAGCAGCTGATTGGGCATTCCAATTTGGTGAGGCCGGTTTGTATATGTGTTCAACTTGTAACATACACGTCGTGTGTTTTTCTTATTTGTTTTTGTTTTTATTGGCTTGCTTTCGTAAAGGGTTGCAGGGAGATGTGGAGTCGGAGAATGTTTATTGTGATCAACTGAAAATTTGCGATGAATGAACTATGCTTACATGCAGATCAAGACCGGAATCCGTAGTTAAATGGCATGCGATCTAATTGTTAATTATAAAATGATTAAAATCAAACTTTTAAATCAAAAGTCTTATTATAAATAATCGTGATTTTGATGAGATGAATGACTGCTGGAGTTAGAAATATGAATAATAATTTGCTATAGTCTTTAGGAAAACTTCTACACATCCATATGTATGAAGTTATCCATTCAATTTATCTCCTAAATTTATTTGGCTCTAGTGATATTATAGAAACAAACAAACATTTATGAACTATAACCATTAGTTAAATCATTAAACCTTGAAACACTAGAGGATAGAAGAACCAAGAGCAAAGTAGTAATCATACATAAAGCAATTAATTCTAATTTAGAAATACAACACAAAGATAACTTAATACAACCCTCAGATAGACATAAGGATAAAAACAGCTTTCTTATTCCGTATGCAAGAACAAACACATACAAGTTTTCCTTCTTCCCGTCCGGAATTAGGGCGTGGAATGGGTTGCCTGAAGAATCCAGGAAAACCAACACTTTATCAACATTTAAATCTCTAATAAAAATGCAGGACTAAACACAAACCATAGATAAGCGTAGGACGCAATAATCTTCTGTATAGAAGGAGCGTCTGTAAACAGATAAGATAAGATAAGATAAGATAACTACGAGTTTTGTCGTCCACATGTAAGGTTTAGTCTCAAGCTATAATTATGTTTTCTCTTCTCTGGTGCTCGTTGGGTCTTCAAATTAAATTGATGATAATCATAAGTTGCAAGTCTTTGTAGAAGATAAAACTGTTAAGCAAAATTATTTGGGGAAAACTTCAATTTCTGTTAATTTGTTTTTATAGAGATCAGTGAAATAAAATATCCAAAAGGATCGATTGTTTAGCCAAATTATCAGAGTATCTATTATAATTTATAACTTAGAAATATAACTTAGCAAAACTATATTTTAAAAAATTCATCAATCCATTTTAATGTTGAGTGAAGAATTTACATATATAAACATTGATTGTAAGAACCGTTGTATTGTAAATTAAATTTGCTATTTTTTGATAAATATAAGTACTGTCAAAATTCTTTAGTGTCTACTGCAATTACACATATTATGTTAGTGTTAGTGTCTATTGTAATGTTATGAGGCGGTGAAAACATTGGATAACTTTGTTAAAGAAATTTCTTATCTTATGATGTTTCATTGCTGATTTTTTTAAGAGTTCATTTAACTAGTAAACGATTATTTTGGAGCAATTTAGGCAAATCCTGTTTGGATATTGATATATTGTTGCTTTTATTATTTTTGGGGTGAAAGTGTGCAAAATCAGGGGGTTAAATAAACGTTGTAGGCTTAAAACAAACATTTTAAAATCATTTTTACAAGTTTTTCACGAAAAGGAGAAGAAACAAAATAAGCCTATACTTGTATTAAGATTGTGGACAATATTTTTTTACTGCCATCGAAGTCATAACCAAAGTCATTATTTTGGTCCACGGGAAGGAGAGGGGATTTCCCCACCGTCCCGACCCAGCACCCTCATCTTAAATTTGGATAAAAACAAATGGAGTCCCTGTGGCTGATATACGTGTAAATAGAAAATTACTTCCTATTTATTAGGAACTTTGAAGGAGCCTATGGTTAAATATCATAGAGTATAAATCAGGGAAAAGGCTTTTGTTTACATAATATTAGTTTCGAAAGTAGAAACAGTGGTCTGAAATTGAAATAGTATTTGTGTTGACATGGGCGCAATACGAAGGTGGACAAACTTTTACACTTTACTCCTTATCATTATACCCCTATTTTATATACATTATAAATTATCATCGGAAACCTTTCCCGTCAACCAGTCGATTTCTTTCTTTCCTGGCTTAGGCATTGACTTAGATGACTTCATACTACAAGTTCTGGACGAATACGAAAAAAAGAAACAAGCCAGAATGAAATTACTGGAACTGATGAGGAAATCGGGATAACACACAAGGTGACTGAAGGTTGAGGTCAGCTATATTTGCTGTCACCAAACCAGGATCAACAGATAGCAGCTAATAATAAGTAAAATGTAAAAAAAATTTTTTTTAAAAGGACATGCTTTTATTTACAAACATTTACAGACTGAAACGCGCTGATATCCCCTGTCCTTGATGTAAACACGGGAATTCGGTAAACGACGGCTGTAGTGAAATAAGTGAGCCGTTGAGATCAACTCTAGCAGACGACTATACATTCTAAATAGTGATAAATAGAGATAAACTAAAAATTGATTAATTTAATTACGGTACATTCGATCTATCTGAAAATTTGATACAATGCATTGTCATTCAAGATCTATCTGTAGTAAAATTTTGAGATCTCTAGGACCATCAAAAGTGGTTTAATTTTACGTTACAATATTTGAAGGAAGGATGGATGGATGGATGGATGGATACAACATACAAACAGTGTGACTTAAATAAATGCGTGTAAAATGAACCAAAAAATTCTTTTGTTTTTAAATATGAGGCTCAGCTGCTGTGAGGAATGTAGAATCTCGCATGATAAAGCAGAACATATTTTGTTTAGTCACGAACTAAGCATTCACACAGGGGGACTCACAACTCTAAGTTGTATTGATAATTATTGTGATCGATTGTGGGATTTAATATGAGATATAAAATTTGTTCAACTAATAGATTTATCCTCCCACAAGCCAACCAACTGTGAAAATTTCAGCTCTCTAGCATGTCAGAAAACGTGTTTACGAGCCTTTTGGAGAAACAAAATTGACGACAGAAACGGAAGCGTTGAATCCGGAATCCTGCACATGTTAATAGGATAGGGGCCTCAAAAAACAACCAAAACTTTCCACGTCCACATATAGATCCTAAAAAAATACTAACTAAATATCTAAACTATCCTAAATAAATATAACAAATAAAACTAATTATAAATATTAAATAAGCAATACTTAGAAACAGTTACAATATAATAATTACAAATGGATGTTAAATACATGTAAAATGTGATAATTAAGGATAATACAAGTAATAGATATGTTTAGTAGCAAGTTTAGTAGTAAAATAAAATTATTTTTTAAAAAAACGCGTTCAGTATCATTTATTTTTTTACGCGTGTTTGATAGCCGTCAAGCAATATATAACACAAAGAAGAATATCAAAACGTGATAATGTATTACGCGGCTATTCGTGCAAACGCTGTCTTATCGTTCAATAAGAACTGTATATTATTTTTTTAATGTTCCTGTTTTGTTTTTTTTAATGAAGAGTGGTCTGCTGTTGTATGGATTTGTTCGAAAATAAATGTGGAATAAAACAGTTTTACAAATATGTTTTGAAGTTAATATTTCTCATTTCTCATAGAAATAGCTTTTAAACAATGAATAAATGAATTCCCATTCAACAATTTTCCAAGCTATAAATAAAAATCTTTCATTTAACATACAAAAATCCATGTGAGACTATTTCTTTGATAGCAAATAAAATAAGGAAAAGTATTATTAGTCATTAAAACAGGGGGAAAAAGCATTATGGTATCACGTCCCTAAAAACTACTGATGACAACTATTTAAGACTTTAAGAGAAATAAATTATTTTAACAGCCGAATGCTTATACATGTATTTGAAATCAAGTAAATCCGTTAAGGTCTTCTCGCTAAGATATAAAATACAGTTTTAAAAGTTAAGTTTAGAGGTTGTAATTTTTGTTTTTATAATTAACTACAAATAGCGGTTTTGGTGGAGTTTCCCTAATAAAGTCATATTGAATTATGTATATTCAGTCACGTAAGGATGCCACATTGTGAAGCCAATGAATTTTTCAATTAGTTGCTGGCTATTACAGCGATTTTTTTTTAATTCCTTTTTTAAAACCATAATTCCAAAACATGGATTGAAGAAAAATATTGAGCTTTAACATGAGTTTGTTTATCTCCTAAATAATATGTCTGTCAACTCGATAACAGGGATGTGCAAGGTTATCATATTATCAAGAACAATGTAAATCCGGTCATTCTTCTTTATTGTCTTTCCATAGGAACAACGCGAATAAAATGTAGGCAATCTCAAGATTTTCCTCTTCAAAAACATTGTTGTTGTAACATATTCAGGGAAGGAAAGTCCAAATAAAATTTTAGATAAGCTTTGTTGAAAATAAAGCAGATTTCATCTCTTTCTACTTGATTGTTAAATGTACTCTTAGAAAACCGCTTTTGCGCATGATAGTTGGTGTGTGATCCCAAGAACAGTTGGGCTACAACCCCATGAAAACGAAGTTCGAGTTACAGCCGATAAGACAAAATTGGAAGCTATCAGTTGTAGAGTTACAGCCACCAAGACCAACTGGAAGGTACAGGTGGTGGAGTTACATCCATAATTACCAACTGGAAGCTAAATGTAGTAAAATTACATCCACCATGACCAACTGGAAGCTACAAGTAGTACCGTACATTTACAGCAAACATGACCAACTGGAAGCTATTAGTGGTAGGGTTACGACCATCATGATCAACTGGAAGCTAGAGGTGATAGAGTTACCACTACCATGATCGACTCAAAGCTAGTGATGGTAGTGTTGCATCCATCATTTCGACATGGAAGCAGCAGGGGTAGAGTTACAGCCACCATGTCAAACTCGAAGCCATCAGGGGTAGAGTTACAGCCACCACGATCAACTGAAAGCTAGTAGTGGTAGAGTTTGAGCCATCACGACCAACTGTAAGCTAGTAGTGGTAGTGTTTGAGCCATCAAGATCAACTGGAAGTTAGTAGTGGTAGATTTTGAGCCATCAAGACCAACTGGATGCTAGGAGTTGTAGAGTTTGAGCCATCAAGACCAACTGGAAGCTAGGAGTGGTAGAGTTGAGCAATCAAGACCAACTGGATGCTAGGAGTGGTAGAGTTTGAGCCATCAAGACCAACTGGAAGCTAGATAGATGCAGTAACAGATACGAACTGGAATGAAGTGGTGAGTACTGAGCAGACAGACAACTGCTCCAGGCCTAAGACGTGTACCTTGAAATCACAATTTGTGAAGTCGATATGTTTGATTGGAGTTTTGTTTCATTTCTCACTGAGAGGACGGTATTTGAGGGAAAACATGTGCTGTGTAAGGCTGTGGTTACACTGCACGCGAATTCGCCAATCTAGTATACGCGCGAACGCGCATATGAAATCTCTTGAAAAACAAATGCAATAACATAGTGTGAGTGGTTACACTAGCAGCGTGAAAAACGCCAGTATACGCCCGTATACGCGCGAATAATTTGATTTTTACAGCGCATCGCGCGAATCTGCTTTCAAAAGTCAACAAAATGGCTGACATTTTTTGCCACATCGTCCGATTTTATGTGTGTAAATGATCATTTAATAAATAATAATTGGCTGTCATGCATGATTTTCGAAATTTAAAACATTATATTTCCATTTTAAAGTAAAATTATTTTAATTTTTATTATGGATATTGACAAGTTAAATTCGTAAGTCCATGAGCGCACATTCCTCTCAACGACGTCGAAGTGTGACATTGACAATAGTAATAATAATACTAGTAATAGGAATGTTGGAAGGAAACTTTGGCTTGAAATTGCAGACGAACCTAATTCTACAAGTAAGTAAGCTACAACTATTATTGTAGATTTTGTTTATTTAATTCAATCAAGAATGATAGATAACTGAGTCTAAAAATAATTATAAAAATATTAATTTTAGGACTATCAAATCAAAGTGGTTAAGAATTTATTTAATTAGGTCAAGACGATTCAAGTCGGTGATCGACTTTTAAATATAATATTTATTAATTTTAAGCTTCAAAATTAGTTTTAAATAGTATAGCCTATAAGTATATGTATTTTATACTTATTATTTTACTTTAAATTATTAATATATTGACTAAAAGGGAATCAAATAACTAAATATTATAAATTAATGAAGCGAAATACTTGTTTCACTATTTAAACAACTTTTGTTCCAATTAATAATTATTTCGCATATATATATTATATATACTTATAATTTAGTATTAATATTATTATTAAATGTAGCATTAGTTAAATATACCATAATATTAAGTTCAAAATTAATGCTTAAAATGTTTTTAAAATATTTAAAATTTCAAGGAAAGAACACAACAAGATTTAAAATTTAATTAAAACTACAATGTTACACTAGTATTAGTTTTACATGTCAAAAATAAAATTGAATTTTTTTACTATTAATACTATTATTACTATTTTTAACAATAACAATTAACTGTTGAATTATTTATCAATTTTTTATCAAAGTGGTATTTAAAAAAAGTTGTGGTTTAACTTAAACTTTTAGAATTTATTATGTATAAAAATAATTTTCAAGACAAATTTATATATTTTTTTAAACAATGATACAATGTGTGTAAAAGCAACCTTTTTCTTCTTTTCAGCCAAACTTGTAGAAACAAAAGGGCAAGGCTTGGGAGAAAACTTTTGAAAAGAGCATTTTAAAAGCAACAAGACCTCTTACCGATAGTTTAGCTACATTTAATGGACAAAATTCCTCATGGAAATTCTATAACCATATACTATTCCTGTTGGATGTGTTCTCTTCAAGACAAAGTAAGGGTTATATACAGATTGCTGACATAAATTCAGGAGAAGAGAGAAAATAAAATTTTATGGCAAATAAGACAATAATTCACACTGATTTTAATGACAATGTCAATAATAATGAATCACAACATGTTGGTATATTTGGAGAAGCAGCTCAAAAATACCCTCATTCTAGTACACATGATATACCTTTGAAAACACCAAAAATGCAAAGGAAAAGAAAAATGTTAAAGGATAAGTCAGAAGATATTATCACCTGATTCATTTGGAGTAAAGTTAGATGGAGGAGCTGAAAAAACAAAAACAGTATCATGAGTCTGCTAACACATCTTCATAAAATGCCAAAGAGGCTAAAGCTAGAAATGAAATTAAAAATTCTACAACTATTTGTAAATGCTGATGGACCAGAAAAAATGGAAAGGTCAAATTCATTTATGGATCAAGATGATTGCACTTTGCCAATTTCATCACCCAACATAACCAAATGACAACAAGCATGGGCGTAGGGAAGGGGGGGCAAGGGGGGCATTTGCCCCCCCCCTACATTTGAGAAATTTTTTAAAAATTTATTAAATGCATTAATAAATGTTGTATTTTAGCTATTACAGCACTAATTTGTAAGTCTTATTAATTTCTAAGGCTTTTTTCAACCCTTATGTTATACTGAACTTGAATTTAATTGAAAATTGTACCTGTATGGCATTGTCAGTTAAAATAAAAACAAAAAGTTGGATTCCCCCCCCCCTGGAAAAATTCCTAGCGACGCCCATGACAACAAGCTGCAAAGAAATTTCATTTAAAATGGGATTGTAAACAAACAGTTGATTTAAGCACTCATGACATTTAATCAAAATGAAAAAAACAAAATTTTACTGTTAAGTGTTTATAATTTACCGTTAAGTGTTAATCTTTTTACTGTTGAGTGTTAATAGTTTTCCTGTTACATGTTAATTTTAAAAATTGTTCAAATTTTAAAAATAATTAAATATAATTTTTTTTTCCCTTCATATTTTATAAACACAAATTTCTGTGTGCTTGAAAGAATTTTTAACCTCAAATTACACGATGATAAAAGACAATAAAATTGTTTATAGTAATTATAATCATGTGAAATTTATTATTGTTTAATATGAAATACAACTATATTAAGTAAAAAGAAGCATTTATGATTTAATTGCAATAATGAACATCATCATTTATTGATCCAAATTAAAAAAGAAATTAACTCATCTAAATTTTTTAATAAATTTTTTGAAAATAAATTATTCAAGAAAAACCATTTCTATGTCTGTTTTATGTTTACATTAAAGAAAAACATCTATAAACCCATTTGTATGTGATCAATACATTTTAATGCATGCATGGACCTTATTATGGATGATACTTGTGTGATTATGCTGCATG
This sequence comes from Ampullaceana balthica, assembly GCA_944989445.1. NCBI lineage: Eukaryota > Metazoa > Mollusca > Gastropoda > Lymnaeidae > Ampullaceana > Ampullaceana balthica. Next base: position 177,129 of record CALYLW010001514.1, on the reverse strand, counting down.
CAATGTTACATCACAATTTTTCAAGAATTATGTTAAGGGGGGATATGACAGTGTTTTGATCCATTAACTGAAAAATTACATGTTTTGGTGTTTTGTCATAATTGACTACCTAAGCCATTGTGTAATATGTTCCCCCCCCCATGTTATTTTATGTTATTAAAGTTGTAAAAAGAATATTTTGTAAGGTCACTGTTTGCGTTTTTAATGATTTTAAGAGCCATTTACTGTTTATATTGCCATTGTTCAAGCCATAGCAAGTCATATCAAACTTTTAGTTTCAATATACATGTAGTATGATATAGTGTTTGGAATCATTTTAAAGGATTTTTATATGAATATGGATTTAGTCCAATATCGACTACCTCTTTACTACTGGATATACAAAACTAAAAATATTTACGAATGAAACAAATGCAACAAAAAATTTGTCAGTCTAAAATCATCACCCGAAGGGCATTGGTCATCGTCAAAAATTACCAGTGGCTAGTGGTGGTCAAGCTCTACTCTAGTGCCACTTTACAGCCATCACTTTGCACCATTTTATAGCCATATCCTAGCATCACTTTGCCGCCATCTCCTAGCACCGATTGGCAGCCATCGCTTGGCACCACTTCGTTGCCATCGCCTGGCACCACTTCCAAGCAAATGCCTGTCACTTTATCACCTGGAACCTATTCACAGCAATTTAATGGCACCATTTTAAAGTCACCTACTATCACAATCTCAAAACCCACTTATACTTGGGTCTTAGTAAATGTTGCAAATAAACAATATGGAGATACCATGTATCCAATTTGCTTCAATGACAATTTTTTAAAATGATAAATTTTTTTAAAAATGTTTCTAGTAAGTTTAAGGGCTAAGCTATATTCTCAAAAAGTTTCACTCTTTTATCTCTCACGCAATTGTGATTTTTCGATATACTAACTTTAAAAGTCGTTTTTCTCAAAATTGCGTTTTCATCCATTTTTTTCCACGCAAAATGAAATTTCTCAAAAATTGCTTTATCAATTTGTTTAATATTTTCAGGGTTTGTTCTGTATTCATATTGTAACAATCCTGAATATGCATTTTTAATTATATTAATTATTTTATATTTTAATAAGATTTTTATAACTTGACCCCCTTAAATGTTCATGTTTTTTCAACTATTTTCACTGAAAAATTTATATTTTAAAATCTAATGGAGATTTTTTAATTCTAATACTCACAAATATCAATAAGATGTGGTATTAATATTTAAGCAATAAAATATATTACTTTGCTTATACTTATACTCATACTTAAAAACATATAAACATATAATATATATTTAAATAATATTTAGAATATCAAATTCAATAAATAACTTTTAATATATATATATATATACATCTACATGTATTATTTGAAAATGTTGATATAATGAGAAATAGCACTTGCTAATATTCTGATAGTTGTATAAAAACATAATACTTTCCTATAATCAAAATTGAAAAACTTTTTTCTTTGAGAATAGATAAAGTATGCACAAACACTTGGGTATACCTGTTCCCTAATATAAGTAGATTGAAGATTTAATAAGAAGCACATAACAGTATCTAAAAAATATTGGCTCTAATCATCACTCAAAATGGTAAACTCAGTAGTTCCACAAGAACATTTTCTAGTTCCCCCTACCCCCCCCCCTAATTTAATTATAATTTATATAAATTATTTACCCAACAGCATCTCATCAATAGCAAAAGTTATAATATTTGCTGATGATTACATAAGCTATAGAACAATTGAGTGTGAAGAGTATACAGAAATGTTACAAATACACTTAGATTTAGATAAATTAAAAAATTGGAAAGCAATTGGATTATCATACATAGCCTAGTGTTTACACTAAATTTATGTTCAAATTTTAAGAGTATAAAAGAAAAATAAATTCAAATTATTGCATTCAGGGTAAACATCTAACCCAAAATAAAGATGTAAGTACTTAACTATACATTTTAGAAAAATATTATTTTATTAAAACATTGTTCTTTTTACAATTGTGTTAATAACAGTAATCATTACAATGAAAACTACACTATAAATCATGTTTTCATAAATCACTCATGAACGTTAAAGTTAAGATTATTAAATTTCATTTTTTCATAATTCATTAAAAATTAAAAATAATTTATATAACTTATTAAGCTTTAAATAAATAATTGAAAACAGAAATACTAATGTTCTATATTTATATCCAATAACTTTAGATTTTATTATTTACTAACTATTTTTGGAAACTCATGACATTTACATACCCACACTCACATAAGCGAATGTAATTATGTGACATATGATGGAACAATATTAGTATTACATGTAGTAGGTTTGGATCTTCAAATAACTATATTAATTATTAAGTATTAAGCTTTACAGGGCCAACTATACTTGAAGTTGTACATTTCAAATTCTCTGTTTCACCATGTGTATGGATAAATTAGATATTCCTTTAAAGGATCCTTGATCGCTAGTAAATACATATGGTAGTTTTGTATTGGTTCCTGGTAGCTCCCTTGGATATAATAATAATTAGGGTAAGAGAAACAACCCGTATTTTATTTTACATATTTGATTCAAGAAAAATCCCACTGTCACTTGGCTTACCTTAAGCTCCAAAATCAACACTTTAAAATAATATTTGGTATTAGCCAAGGCTTGAAGTTCAACTTGAAGAATAATAGAATGACATTGTTTATACTTGTAATGTTTTGATCAAGATTATTTGGGGCACTTGATGCAGACATGCTTGCCATTGATACCAACACAATTTGGATAATCCCATAGCTGCTCAAAGTTTCGCAATCAATCTGTAACAATATTTCTGTATGTTGATAAGGCATGTTCATCAACAAAACACTGCCAAATAGCATCAAGTCTCATAAATTATTTTGAAATTGTTAAGTGGTTATTCTATAAAATGAGAAGTCGTAAGTCTTTTTTTAGTCTGTTGACTGGAATCTGAAAAAACATAAGTAAAAGTAAATTCTTATTTTAACTAATATTGCAGACAAGGGAAACTATTAATGTACTATGTCATAACTTATCATCTGTATGAATATCAATATCACCCTAAAATTAATATAATATATTAAAATGTGTCATATGAGTGAACAAAATTCATATTAATTTAAATATTATCTAATAATATATAATATTTTGTAGACAACTCAGCAACAAACTAAATTTTTGAAATACATTTAATAATAAATATAAATGTGCTGCTTTCACCATAGTGATAGTCTATATCCCTGAATTATATAAGCTTTGAATTTGAATATTATATTCTTAATTAAATATATATTAAAAAACCTTTAAAGTTAAAGTGATAAAAATTTCACTTACAATTCAAAACTTCTACAAATGACAGTGATATTTTTCAATTTGTTCAATAAGTAGTTAACTAATGTAAATTAATTTATTTGAATAATTATTAGCCTTATTAGTTTTTAAAATTATTTTTTTCTAACACAAATTAACCGTTCACCGACAAAACGGCCCCGGACAAATGGGCTCCGACATAATGGCCCCAATACTAATACATAATAAAAAATGTAAACAATTTTTCCGGGGCAATTTGTCCGGGGCCGTTTTGACGGGTCACCCAAATTAAGTTACCTCAGTGAGTGTGTTAAGGCAACCCTTTCTTCGGTAGAAATTGATTTTCAAAATTAGTGGGTTTTAAATCTTTAAACAAATGTTTTAGGTCTCATCCTGAAAAATTAAAAGCTTCTTGGACGACAAACTACTTCGGTGACTCTAGCGGCTTAGGCGTAGGCAACAATGTTTCAATGTATGAAATTCAACTCTCTTAACTCTCTGCAAGATTTGTGTTTAACCAAATGTCTCTCTGATCTTTACCTATCATAATAAAATTATGTGGGAAATATATTTACCGTATTTATCGGCGTATAACACGCACATTTTCCCCCTGAATATAGGGGGCAAATGATGTATGCGTGTTATACGCCTATATAATGTCAAGAAGCCATGTTTTTACAGTACTAACAAGTACCGTATACACCATATTGTCCATATACACCGCCGATATAATGTACATACCGCACAGCAGCGAGTGGATCAGTAGCAGCGTGTTGAGTTGCTCTTACTGTCCTTTTGCATTATTTACTTTATAAGTGGTAATAATATTAATTTTAAAAAATTTCTGAGCTACCCTTATTTTGCTTAAATTAGTTTAAAGTTCTTTATTTGAAATTTAATCCCCCCCCCCTGAAATTTCACTCTTAAAATGAAGGTGCGTGTTATAAATACGGTATACGATTTTTATATATTCTAATTCTATATACAAATATTAACGTAAAACAGTGGTTGTTAAGCTAAACAAATAAAAGCGAAAGTAGGCGATGTCTATTTTAACACACAAAATGTGTGTTTAAAAAGCGAAAAGGATAAAGGTTAAATGTTGTTTTTTCAAGACAAACAATGAAAATCGCGCGATATCAGCTGAAGCAAACGCTTGCAGTGTAACCACGCTCAAATTTACATTTCAGATGCGTGTTCGCGCGTATACTAGATTGGCGAATTCGCGTACAGTGTAACCACAGCCTAATTCAAATTTTTCAAATAATGATATTTTTAAAAAAACAGAAATTATTTATATATTATTGTTCTGTAGTTATATTCTTTACAGAAGATGAAACTCAGCAAACCATTAAAGTTTGTGAATCATGAGGATCAAACAATAATGGTGAAAGTCAAAAGCTCATAGTTATTGTAATTCTTCACTTTTAGATGCAGTAATTATTATTAATTTAGAGGGCAACTTAATAAATCCTAAAAAAAACTTTTTTTGGTTAATCTTTTATTTTATGTTGTGCTTTTAGTATTTAATATGATAGGGGAACAAGAAGTTGTTTGAAATAAGTGACTAAAAAGCTAAAGAGCAATTTTAAAATATTAACATTACTATATGTAGTAAAAAAATGTTATCAGGAACCAATGGACAGTAATAAGAAAATATTGAAATAAAAATCCGATATCCTTAATTTTACATAAACAATAGGGTCAAGATGTGGACGTTTTCACCATTAAGACTTTAATAAATTGTACTCAATTGTTACATAATGCAGCATTACATCAGGCAGTTTTCGAAAAAAATTGCTGATGTGGACACAAAATGTTTTTAAGTTAACGTCCAAAGAAGACCATTCTCATTGAACTTACATAATAGTATGGAATGGTATCGCATCCGTCGGTCCTCAAGGGACAATGGTTTTGACTCCTGCTCCTCTTCCCCTTAACTTTCTTCTGGCTCTTCTCTCTTCAGTCCTAGCTGTGCGGGTGGCTTCCGAAGCTTGAGTGCCCTCACGCACCTTGCAACTCAAAAATACACGGTTTGAAATTCTTTACAAAAGTATTATGACAAAATCCTCTCACGCAATTTAAACATCAAGCCAGTATGTGATTGGATAGCCCTGGTGATCCAGAGAGTGCCTGAGTCTTTTTCGACAAAACTGTCTGGATGCATCAAAGATGTCCAAGCTAGAAGCCACCAAAGACATATACACATAAACTTGGCCTATCAAATGAGCTGTTGCCTAGTTCGATGCACTTTTTATCTGCTTTGTTATCTTGACGTATCTATACAGACGCTCCTTCTATGCAGCGCTCACACGCCATGGCTATGAGAGTCCCAACGCTTACCAAGCTGCTTTGTTTCCTAACTAGTGCTGTGTGCCCATTCGGAGCTGGGTGGACTCAGGGACGCCCTTGGCGCGAGCAAAAGTCCTTGCCGAACTCGTGACCATCGTAACTGCAGTCAGCTACCAAGGTGAATAATGCAAGCATCCTCAATTGACGCTACACGTTCTTCTACTGGGGAACTGTTCAATACTAGCGTTCTTTCCAGTCAGCTCAGTACAAACAAACGTATAAAGAAAAAACAGAGCGTATACATACATATATCATGCACTAAAGTATAAACAAAACTATTGCATTGACTTATCTAAGAGTATAAAGGAACATATTTTTTGAATAGGGGATGTACTACTGTGTCATGAGGCTTACCCATTACATGCAACTAATCATCTAGCTGTTTGTTGGACCTTTACAGTCTTAAATAAGCACATATCCCAGTTGATCCCATAGGCATCCCATCCCATACCACTAATCATCTAGATGTTTGTTGGACCTTTACAGTCTTAAATAAGCTCATCTCCCAGTTGATCCCATAGGCATCCCATCCCATACCATTAATCATCTAGCTGTTTGTTGGACCTTTACAGTCTTAAATAAACACATCTCCCAGTTGATCCCATAGGCATCCCATCCCATACCACTAATCATCTAGCTGTTTGTTGGACCTTTACAGACTTAAATAAGCACATCTCCCAGTTGATCCCATAGGCATCCCATACCATTAATGATCTAGCTGTTTGTTGGACCTTTACAGTCTTAAATAAGCACATCTCCCAGTTGATCCCATAGGCATCCCATCCCATACCACTAATCATCTAGCTGTTTGTTGGACCTTTACAGTCTTAAATAAGCACATATCCCTGTTGATCCCATAGGCATCCCATCCCATACCACTAATCATCTGGCTGTTTGTCGGATATGTGCTTTTAACTACAATTTTTATATTATGTTATGAGTAGGGCACGATCGATGTTTTGCCTACATTTTGAAATCCCTTATATTAACTTCACTGCCGTCTCTGTCGTCATCTCTCTCTGTCTGTCTTGGGCGGGCGGAAAAAACAAAAGTACAAAATTACCCATTTCCCGTGATTCGATCGAGCTGAAATTTGGCACAGCGACCCGACTCACCTAAAAATGCATTGTATTAAAATTTGAGATCGATCGAACGTACCGTAATTAAATTAATGCATTTTTAGTTTATCCTTATATAACGTATGTAATTCAAATTCACTGTTTGTTATTGTTTTTTTCACACGTGAGAGTTTGAGTTGATGCGTTGACGCGACCCATCGAAGTACCGGCGTTCTTTTGTTTACATTTTACGTGTCATGCTAAGCTTGGTCCCCCCCAGGGTTATGAAGCAAAGTTGAGTTAATAATGATTCAGTCTGTAAATGTTTGTCGTGTTTGAAAATAATCAATACTGTTAGTTATGTCTCATATATAATGGATTTATAGTCAAAACTTTTTTTACGGGTTTTGTTTTATTAAATCCCTTATATTAACTTCACTGCCGCTTCTGTCGTCATCTCTCTCTGTCTGTCTTGGGCGGGCGGAAAAACACAAGTAAAATAAATGACCCACTTCCCGTAATCCGATCGAGCTGACATTTGGCACATGGACCCGTCTCACCTAAAAATGCATTGTTTCAGAATTTCAGATCGATCTACGTACATTAATTAAAGTAATGCATTTGTAGTTTATCTATTAAAACTATATGTAGAAGTCGCTATTGTTTACATTTTACGGGTCAATTGACTTCACGCCAGAAGTCCATTACAACGTCTCGTGGAAGAGGAGTTCACTCAGTTTTAGGCTGTAAATGTTTGTCGCGTTGGAGCAATAATCAATAATCATGGTGGGTAGGTTGATGAGGTGCATGGATGGTGGGTAGGTTGATGAGGTGCATGGATGGTGGGTAGGTTGGCTACCGTGTGAAATAAGGTGCATGGGTGGTGGGTAGGTTGGCTACTGTGTGAACTTAGGTGCATGGATGTTGGGTAGTTTGGCTACTGTGTGAAATGAGGTGCCTGGATGGTGGGTATGTTTGCTACTGTGTGAAATGAGGTGCCTGGAATGGGTAGGTTGGCTACTGTGTGAAATGAGGTGCCTGGAATGAGTAGGTTGGCTACCTTGTGAAATGAGATGCCTGGATGGTGGGTAGGTTGGCTACTGTGTGAAATGAGGTGCCTGGATGGTGGGTAGGTTGGCTACTGTGTGAAATGAGGTGCCTGGAATGAGTAGGTTGGCTACCTTGTAAAATTAGGTGCGTGGATGGTGGGTATGTTTGCTACTGTGTGAAATGAGGTGCCTGGAATGGGTAGGTTAGCTACTGTGTGAAATGAGGTGCCTGGAATGAGTAGGTTGGCTACCTTGTGAAATTAGGTGCCTGGATGGTGGGTAGGTTGGCTACTGTGTGAAATGAGGTGCCTGGAATGGGTAGGTTGGCTACTGTGTGAAATGAGGTGCCTGGATGGTGGGTATGTTTGCTACTGTGTGAAATGAGGTGCCTGGCATGGGTAGGTTAGCTACTGTGTGAAATGAGGTGCCTCGAATGAGTAGGTTGGCTACCTTGTCAAATGAGGTGCCTGGATGGTGGGTATGTTGCTACTGTGTGAAATGAGGTGCATGGATGGTGGGTAGGTTGGCTACTGTGTGAAATGAGGTGCCTGGAAAGGGTAGGTTGGCTACTGTGTGAAATGAAGTGCCTGGATGGTGGGTATGTTTGCTAGTGTGTGAAATGAGGTGCCTGGAATGGGTAGGTTAGCTACTGTGTGAAATGAGGTGCCTGGAATGAGTAGGTTGGCTACCTTGTCAAATGAGGTGCCTGGATGGTGGGTAGGTTGGCTACTGTGTGAAATGAGGTGCATGGATGGTGGGTAGGTTGGCTACTGTGTGAAATGAGGTGCATTGATGGTTGGTAGGATGCATTGTATATCAGACTCCACGTCGACAATTTTGCGGTGTTTTGAACGAGTACCCGCGTACCCATTCACAATTTTCATGGGAACCCGGTCACATTTGTTCAACATAATTGATAGTCCTAATAATGATGTTTTCGTTCACTAAATTTGTTATGGATGCATCCATCTACAATGTAGACACATTTTTAAATATATGTGTTTTTTCTTTAGATATGATACATTAAGAAAATTCAACTAAATGACCCCACCCCCCCCCGGTCCTACATGGTACATGTTGTAAATTTTAACATCCCTCTTGATTTTAATCTGGACAATGATTGATATATGTGAAAAGTTTGTTTGAAATCCATAAGAATGGTAAAAAACGTTTGCATGACCAAATCACGTCTGCTCGCTATTATTTTATATATATTTGTGTAATTACCATATGGAGGGGTATTCATATCATTTTTATCCAAATTTGAGTTAATTAAAGGAGCTTAGGAATTGTTTGAAATGTATTAGGATTAATTATATGTTTTATTGCTTTTTTTCCCCTAAGTGATTAATGCTATACAGGCATCTAATTAAACTAGGTTGAGTTAAATTTAAAAAAAACTAACAGTATATAATATTGAAAATACCTTGCATTTGTAATTATTTTATTTTTTTAAAAAATAAAAAATCAAACTCCAGTGTATATCTTTATTTCTATTTGTAACACGATTTTGATCACATTTATTTCCATTTTCCCAGTAACCCCAATGAAGAAATCAAGTGAAGATACGGCTGTTTGATATTTTTGAAATTATTTAGTCATGCCCTCTATCTGATAAAAGGTCAAAAACATAATACTCTGAATCAGTTTTAAGAGAAAATGTCAGTATCTGAACCTTTGAAATATTGAAGTGTATCTATTTATTTAGTTACTCAATGATAAATATGTACGGTTTTTAGCTTTAAATGTACATATATATATATATATATATATATATATATATATATATATATATATATATATATATATACATATATATAATTATTTTTGCTGATAAATATAAACTAATTTCTGGATGATTACACGAACATTTTGGTTTTAAACTATTGACTGACTTGAATATTCAAAATATTGATACATGTTATTGTGCCCATTGAGAGAAATCGTTTGCCTAATATGCAATGTTCCCTTTAAGTCTAAGCTTCGTTAGTCCGTGTGCAAAGTTTAAAAAAAACTTGTTTGCAAAGTTGCACAACGTCCATTTTTATGTGCAACATTTTACAAAATTTACTGCACGGTGATTCTAAACTCCTGCGTGGCGTTGGTCAAATATATGTGCAGCTGCGATGCTTAAAGTGAAAATTTCTACCATGCATGGTTCTAACACTTCACTTACATACCATCTACAAACTAAACACCCACTACAGTATCAGAAACTTCAGCGGAGACAATCAGATGTAGTTATAGCAGTCAACGATTCAATTTAAATTAAACGTTAACAGCCCTAATATATATATATATATATATATATATATACTAGAGTAAAAGCCTGATAAGGCTAAGTCTCACACACACACGCATAGTTCGTGCCTTGTTTCAGTTATTGACTTTCTGTGCTGAAACAATGACGTCATAAAATATTTTTTTAGGGCGAAAATGTTTAATTTATTTATACTAATTTTGCGCGCCTTTCGAGCACCTTTTTGCGCGCCTTTCGATGGGGAGACACACGCATACGATGGGCGATTATATATTAGACCAGTTCAAAAGCCTGCTGAAGCTGGCANNACGAAATCCCACAGAAGGGATAAAAAAGATATTACCAAATACTGCAATAGAAAAAACCACGTGGCCTTTATTGCCATGAAAAGATTACGATATGAACAGAAATAACAAAGAAATGTTTGAAATACTGTAATAGAAAATAACATTGGCCTATATTGCCATGAACACATCACGATATGAAAATAAATAACAAAGAGATGTATGAAATACTGAAATAGAAAAGAACGTTTATCTTTTATTGCCATGGACACAATACGATATGAACAAGTAAATATGAAAGATTTCCTTGTACACCACATTTTTAGTGTAGCAGGTGGAGCTGTCGTGGAGCAGTTTCCTTTGTTTAGGACCATCTGCCACATGGACCTTGACATCTGCTGATCTGCGTACACGGGAGGAAGCAACGTATAACTGCCAGTGGCTAAACACAGGTTGTGGTAGGTAGATAACGACCTTATCCAGTGTCTGGCCCTGCGATTTGTTTATGGTCATTGCGAAAGATAAATTCACAGGAATTGCCTTCTCCGCAGAACGAAAGGCAAGTCTGTGGTTGTCGGGGCAATGTCCACGCGTGGAATGAATATAGTGCGACAGTTGTCACTTCCGGACAGAAGTTCAGCGATGATGAGGTTGGGTTTGAGGTCCCTAACCACCAATCTGGTGCCGTTGCATAGACCTCGTTTGGTGTTCAAATTGCAAAGAAGAATTATAATTGCTCCGACTTTTAATGTTAATTGATGAAGCGGCATTCCCGAAGGTGCCAATTGATGCAGAAATTCCACGGGATAATTGTTTTCATCATCTGGCGTGCAGTCGTCGATGGAGTCGGAAATTAAGTATGTCCTGGGTTCTCCTTCAAGTAAATGCAGAACCTGACTATTGATAAGGTCCACATCGGCATTTGTAGGGCAGAGAATAGCCTTATTTACAAATTCTTCCGCATCTCTGGCTAGGAGTCGTTCACCGAAGATTTCGGAAACAATAGATACTGTGCAGACCATATGGACTGGAACTTCAAACATATTCTCGTCCAATCCATGTTCATTGGTTAATGTTCCATTGCCTAGCTCAATTAACCAAAACGTAAATTCTGTATCAATAGATCGCAAATTACTTGTCAATGTGAGAATTGTACATTTAGACCAACGATCGGTAAACTTAATACTCGCTTCGACAATGGCAGCCATGGTTCCATGAGCAACAACGGGCAAGGTTTGTTTGAAGTCTCCACCCAAGAGAATGGTTTTTCCACTGAAAGGTTTGTCATTTTGCATGATATCTTGTAAGAGTTTATTCACGCATTTCAATGCGTTCTTAGAGGCCATCGTGGATTCATCCCAAATGATTATTGTGGCTCTTCGGAGAATTTCAGCATCAGTGGAGGTCATTCTCATTAAGGAGGTTGAGGTGTCAATAATTGGGACGGGACGTTGAAATTGGGAATGATACGTTCGACCAACTTCCAGTAAATTGGCCGCGATTCCAGTTGATGCAGTAGCTAAAGCAATCTTCTGTTCCCCTCTAAAGGATGCAAGCAAGGTTGTGTACAAATATGTTTTACCACTGCCACCAGGTCCGTCAAGAAAGTAACACCTATGAGGAAGATGATCATTGGCTGCGACTGCGATAATTTCATCAAATGCGTGTCTCTGCTGTTCATTCAGACTCCGTACCATGTATGTTGCTTTGCTGAGCTGTTGTACCGGATCAAAAACGCTGTTCTGTATGTCTTCCACGTGACTTTGTGGAACTGGTAAACCGAAATTCTCACAGGTTTTCCTATTGACAATAAAGATCAATTGAATATCAGTAAGGGCCAAATTGAAGCAGTGTTTGCAATTCACTTCGTGATGAAACTGCAACGTAAAATCTTCATAAAAGAATTCTTTATATTTCTGGAACAATTGTAGAATATTTGAAGGAGATGTGAGCAGGCACATATGTGAAAATAATTCCCGTAGGAGAGAGGGTCTCTTTTTGGGCAACTGCATCATGTAACGTCATATTCCAGACCTGCTCGTCATTGAAGACGCATCGGTGTTGTGTAGCTTCCTTGAATGTTGGATATGTAATATCATGGACGGTTTGAAGGTCCTCAAAGGAAGTTGCACCTGGCACATGAAGGAGAAGTAAGCGCAAGCAGAAGCGCTGAATGTATGACGCTAAACTGACAGAGTACATACGACCAATTATTCTGTCAGCACCCCTTTGCCTTCTCTGCCATGTTCTGGTCCTCTAGTGAAAAACATAATGTGCAGGTATGTCAGTGTATTGTATACATGTAGCCATCTGGTATTGTTGATTTAGTTTGAACCATGCCGTTAATGTAGTGTCTCTCGAAGCTGCGTTCTGTGCTGTAGCCTCAACGTTATCAGTAGTAAAAACTACTGATAGCTCGCCAGGGAGATGAACTTGGAGTCTGATAATTGCATGAGACTGCTTGTGCATGTGGAACCCCAAAAGGCGCCAAGCAGCCTCGGGCGCGCTCAAATATCTACAGTCCATAAAAGAGGTGATCACATCGTGGTTCAGGATCCCGTGTTCTTTAATGGAGATGTTGGCGCAATCATGTCCTTTGTAGACGTATTTAAACAGATATTTGACGCTTTGTATGGAAGCACAGCTCTCGACGTTGATAATACAGTTGTACTTTAGGCTGAGGTACGGATTGTAAGGAACGACCCATGAGTTGTCAATTTCTCGGCTATTGACGATTGCTGTTACACCATTGTTCCGTCGCCTATATTTGGGATAACCGTCAACATTAATGATTATTTCTTCACAGAACGGCTTCGGAAACAGGATCCATCAACCATGCATGGAGAGTTCATGTTGTGTTTCCCACAGACCCCATGAATCATGTGTTTGGTGACTATTTCGTGCAGTCGAGGCTGTGTTGCACTGTCTGGTATTTCTGCAGAAATCATTCTATCCACTTGTTCGCCGTCGTTAGACTTGTCCTCGCTGAATAAAATTAATAGTATGTGAGCATGCGGAAGCCCAAATTTCTGGAACTCAATGACATGGATTTTTGCTATTGGTTTTCCAAGAAAGTGATGTTTTCCAATGTTTAAGTTTTAAAACGCGTGCGACCAAATCTGGACGAAATTCCACTGATTGGCCTTTTTGTAAATTGGTGACAATTTCAGGCCATTTTGGGTGGCATGTGATTGTAATGAAGAAGTCGGGTTTCCCGTACTTTCTAACAATCGCCATGGCATCTTGATAATTTTGGAGCATGTTCCTGTGGCTTCCCTGGAAGGATGAAGGAAGTATTAGTGGTAGGCCTGGCATAAGGCCTTGTTGTCTCGCTTCAGTTTGCAAAAAATCCACCAAGCCAGTGTACTTTTCTACCCTTAGTTTTGACTGATTTTTTCGCACAAAATTGAGTCTGTTTCCCTCCGTTTTGATGATGCTATCCACAAAATATTTGAGTGTGAGTTTTCCAGCACTCAGGAAAGAATTGAATTTGTCTCTGATGGCAAATCGGTAGCCGTAATACTGCATTTGAGTGACTCTTGTTCTGGGATTCGTGGGTGATGGCCGACGCAAGCTTCTTATACTCGTAGGATTATATTGAAGTTTAATATCTGGTATCCAGCTTTGTTCCCCATACGGGAATAACACAGGGTAGACCATGGGATCCAAGTTGGGATCGAGAATGCTGATTCTTTGTGTATTACTTACGTGTGAAATTATGTGCAGTGTATTATGATGTCCCGTTCAAGAGGAGGTTCTCCATCCGCATTTTGGAAAACGAAAGCAACTTCATTGGACCGTTCAGCATTGTAACGCCTTTGGTCATCGTTTCTATCATGAATGATGGTCAGTGACACAGTTGTAGGTAGTGTATTCCGTAAAGCTGCTTCCGCCAGACATTCTTGTTCCACTTCACACAGCATTATGCATGCATCTGCAAATGGAGTGTTGTCGGTCATGAATGAGCTCAGGAGCGCCATGAGATCGCGGTTGCATGTAGAGTTAGATCACATTTCCATCCTTTGTTCCGAAGCTTCATCAGGATCAAGGATATACAGCTGAGAAAATTGACGACGATCATCATTGTCAGTATGCAGAACCCCAGATCTGTGGTAAATCTGTCCGTGGATGCGAAAGCAGTAGGGCCCGTATCCGGGAGGAGGAGCGACTTTAGCACCCATTGACCCAAAGGCTAAGGCGGTATTAATAGACCTGATGTCGTCCATGAAGTTTTGGGAGTGCTCGTGTTCCCCCGTCATGAGCGTCATCAGTAAAGGTGATATAAGGATGTGATCTAGCGTCACTCTTCCTTCATGGCAGCAGGTGGTAAATAATTTGTCCGCAGGATGTTCGCCAGGAAAATGTTTGGCATCGCAGAATGTGCACAGCAATTGTAAATTGCCACATAAATGTTGCTGGACGTTGTCATTCATGAAGTCACTTCCGGTGGCTCCATCCAGATGAGGTGCAGGTACCTCCCGGAGTGTTGCTGACCGACGTAGTTTATTAGTGGCTGCTACTTCCCATCTACGGGACCGTTGTTCGTCGGCTTCACTTGCTCTTCGAATGCCATCTTTTTGGTTTCGCGTTTCTCGTCGCCGGGATGCCTCCTCGTGTGTTTCTGTTCTTCTTCGATTCCTGTTATGTTCGTTTCTCCGACGTTTTTTATCGGCAATTTTGGCCTCATCGAATGTTCTTTTTTCGAGGCATAGTTGTCTCGTGGCAACACGTGAAGGTTTGTAAATTTGTGGAGTTGAAGAAGAAATAATAAAGCAATGCGAACGTGACATTGACGATGGGTACAGGCGTAGGAGAACGGTGTCATACCTTGAATGCGGCGCAGCAATGCAGTTGGCAGTGGGTCAAGAACCGAAGACGGACACACCGACATCAACCGATTGGTGGTAACTTACATCATGATTTATAACGGAGACAAACACGCATAGGCTGGTGGCCGATGTTAGACTCAACACAAATGTGTCTTTGTGTGTACACAAATGCTTACGTCACAGGTTCGTGCTTTGTTTCGGTAATTGACGTTCTGGGCTAAAACATTGACGTCATATAATTTTTTTTTACGGCAAACATTGTTAAGTTATTTAAAATAATTTTGCGCGCCTCTTTTGCGCGCCTTTCGAGCACCTTTTCGCGCGGCCTTTGGGCGGGGAGACACACGCATACTTAGGGCGATTATGTATTAGATATTTACTTACTTATATATAGTCAGAAATAATAGAGTGTATCACTTACTTTTTGGCTCTTTATTAAACGTATAATTACGCACATGGATGATATTAACCCAAGACCCAGCATAACACCAATAGCTTTTCCTGCCAAATTTATATCAACTGCTTTAACACATATCAATTGGCGAAAAAAAGATAGGGTGACGTATTTGGCAGCGCACTCGACTGGCGTACCGATGGTTACGGAATCGAATCCATATGAAGGCAAGGATTTGTTCCCGGTGTAACAGGCCGGATTAAACCCCCGACCAGAATATACTCGGGTATAAACTGGCCTAGGCCAGAATATACCCCGGGGGTTAAACTGGCCTAGGCCAGATTATACCCCTCCAGGCCAGCATATACCCCTTTGGAAACATGAGGATATATAGTAAAAAAATGACTGAATGACTATATAGACATTCTATTAGAGTTTTAGCTATGTCAGAGAAGTTAAACTCATTACTTAAGTAGGAAATATGTTTTATTAACAATAATAAAATAATTTCTTTTATTAGAATGTCTGATAGGACGGTAACTTTTTATCTAACGTTACAGTCTACACAAGTATAAATGGAATCCGCGTTTTTTAAATTGTAAAGTTGAAACAATACATGAATTGATTTTTTTAAAAGTAATTTTAGCGAGATAGGGACTATAGTTTTAGCTTTTCAAACACTTGCGAACATTTGTTCCGTGTACTTCGCGTATTAATCAAATCATTATGTTTAATTTTTTAAAGTATGGCAATAAAGATATTTTTAAAAGTATTGTATTAAATTATGCATCAATGTTTTTTTCCGCGCATACATTTTAAATGTTACTGGCAACCATGGTTTAGGGCGATCTTCATTTTGCTTTTTAAGTAAACATATCATGGCGCTTTCCCTATTTTAAAAATCAGAATATACACTGATCTGCAAAATAGTTAAAATACTAGGCCGAATAAAGTGTGGGAAAATCGTTTGACTTCACCCCATGTTGCTTGTCGTATTTCCGAACCTTTATCTTTAGCTTGGTTGCCTTTGCGGCGTCTTAAGACATTCAAAAGAAACCTTTGTTCCAGTAGCGCAAATAATTGTTATTTTTTAAATCAGCGCAATTCATTTTATCTGTGTTACCCTTGAAACAGTACGGTCATCCTTATTGGATTTCGCCAATGTTGGATTGTCCGCTTTCTATGCATTTATCTATTGTTATGAAGCACGGATTGCATTCCCTTTAATCTGTATTCAAAAGAACCTCTGATCTCGTCGTGCCCTATTATTTTATTTTAAACCAGCCTAATTTCTTTTAAAGGCGTAAATATAAATCATGGCACCCTGATGGATTGGTCCCTACCTCGTGGTAGAATCATTAAACAAGGGAAGAGTGTAGCCAAAGAATATATAGGCTGACAAAATACTAAGAAACACCGACAGTGTCCGTAACGTAGACGTTTACAGCAATTAACAGGTTTCTTCAACCAATCAGTTCCCTGATGACTCTGTTAAAGGTAATGTCAATGGGAGCATACAACAAAAGGAACAAGAAAACACAGGTTAGGAAACAGATATCATCGTGATACAACCTGTCTCAAAACAAATGCAGTTTAGGACTTTTAACCCCCTAACAATCTCAAGAAGAAAGCGTATTAGCACAACCCTTGGCCTTGCTTTTGACAAGTTTGTATATTATGGCCGCAATCGAGATTTTGTACAACCGAGCCGTACATATTAAAGGAAACAAAAGGGGGGTTACTTCAGGGCCATAAGCTACATTCTGACAGGAAGAGAGGACAACCACATCCTCCTTAGAGATAAAATAATTCAACACGTGAACACTGGCAATACATTACAACTACATGACAATTACATAACAACCACATAACAACTACATAACTACATAACAACTACATGACTACTACATAACAACCACATAACAACCACATAACAATCACATAACAACATCATAACAACCACATAACAACCACATAACAACCACATAACAACCACATAACAACTACATAACAACTACATGACAACTTGAATCAAAGTGGGGAATGAGTTGGCTGAGGAAACCAGGAAAACCAACTCTATCAACATTTAAACACTATCAACATTTGAAACTAACACTATCAACATGTAAAACTCTAATACAAATTCAAAACTAGATATAAACCAATGATACGCGTAGGGCGTAATAATCTTCTGTATAGAAGGAGCGTCTCTAAATGATAAGATAAGATAATGGTAAGGAATCCAAAGTGTTAACACACGTTTGAAAAGCAACACATAAAACCAGTCTTAAATTATACCTTAAAAATAATCATGTAGTGCTTGATTATGTTAATTTAAATTTTAAAAAATAAAAACGCTGATTTTATAAATATTTGCATACACTGTAACTTTTGATCTTAAATCGTCAAAAATATATACGATTTCATATTTTAAAAAGGAGACAACTACATCATCATTTTCAAATAAAATGTAATGCTCGTTTCATTCATCGTAAAATATGTTATAATTATAATTGTATTTTAATTAAAACAATTTTGCTACTTGAGAAAAGAATTTAATTTCTTTCACAGAGCTAAAACATGAAGAGAAAGTCTAAAAAGTCATTCATCCATTTTTACTATATGTCCCAATGTTTTCAAAGGGTATATTCTGTCCTGAGGGGGTATATTCTGGCCTAGGCTTGTTTAACCCCGGGGTATATTCTGGCCTAGGCCAGATTATACCCGGATATATTCTGGTCAGGGGTTTAATCTGGCCTGTTACACCGGGGCCTAGGGCGTCCCTGAGTCACCCAGATCCGAATGGGTACCTAACACTAGTTAGGCGGCTGCGTAATGCGTGGAACCCACAAAGCCGTGGCCTGTGTAAGCTGCATCACTTGCCAACAGATTATCTGTAATGGTCTGTGGACGCAATTATCTTCTGCATATAAGGAACGTCTGTATAGATAAGATAAGATAAGATAAGATTATCTTTTTTGCCATCTGCTTTCAATTCATCTAAACACGTTTAGATGAATACTATTTTAATTCATTGTACTTAGATGTGATCGTCAATCATATTAACTATGTATCGTGTTTATTTTAAATCGTGGCCTCTAAATGTTTGCTTGCTTCCCGAAAAAACGGTGGATCAATTTTTTACCGATTTCCTTGTATGCTGGCGAGCTGAAATTTTGCAGGCAGACTTGTGCCGACAATAAAAATGATATCTCAAAATTTTAGATCGATCGACGGTACTGTAATTAAATAAATAAATTTTAGATCACCTCTATTTATCTTTATGTATCAAGTTATTTTTGTTGAAGAGTGTCGCGGTGCGTATTGAGTATCACACGTCATAAATGAAGGAATTTTTTGAAAATAAATACACATCAGAATAAAACAAATAATGTAATACAGAAGGTTCATTTATTTTATTTATTGTTATTTTTGATCATTTGTGTTCATATTGAACAATTTTATGCGGACGATCGAAAAGAGTGTTGTTGTTTTTTTTGGTTCAGTAATTTGGTGCGCTGCTGTATACAATCAGTAGCGTCATGGACGGGACAGACGGAATGTGACATACATTGCAAATTATGTATATTGACTAGTGTATTACCCGTCAAAAATGACGGGAGTTTTCAAAATGGATATATTTCAGTTTTTGTAATTGTCCCTTTTGCCTGAAAGACGCATAGTAATAATCAGAAAATGTAGAGACCAAAAGAGAAACATTAAATCTCTTTTCCATATTGAACAATTTTATGGGGATGTTTGAAAATAGTTTTGTGAAATATTTTTCTAGGTTATATTTTTTAGCGATGGGCTTTCTAAAATCTAACGTTACGTACAGACATAGCAGAGTATATATTTTGATAATATTTACGAGTATATGTGTTATTAGAAAACCTCCAAGCGCTAGGCTTCGCGTTATATAACATTGCATGCATAATAATGATATAATCATGATAATAGTAAATGTATTGTGAATTACACACAGCATAAAGTGATACTGCGGCAAAGAAGTTTGAAGTTCGAAGTATTAACAAATATTGCTGAGGAGTCAGCCGGACGTTAACTTGCGGCATTGAATTGTGCGCACCAATTATGACTGCACCAATAATACAGCACAGTGCGTTAAAATAAATTATGTGACTGTAATGTGATCCACATCACGCATATCTGTGATTTGAAGCCGTTTAAACTTCATCGATGATTATAACTTGTCAGTTTATTCGCCCATTTTTCCAATCATTATTACCACAACATTATCAAAACATGTAAAAAATGAACTGTAATTTTACACATGTTAATAACTATTTATTTTGCATGAAACATAGTAAGCAAAGTTTGTTACAGGATAACAGAAAAGATTAACTTATCAACTGTTAATCATATTTACTATTTAATATACACGTGTTAGTAATTCACATAAACGTTTTTATATTTGTCAAGCCAGCACCTTTTCAAGATCTATTATGTCTTGTCAGTTTATGCAACAATTGGTCCATACATTTAACTTTTGCATTATCAAAAACATGTAAATAAAAAATGGTAGCTATTTACAAATATTAATAACAACGAACTATTTATTTTGCATGAAACCTTTGAAGTAAAGTTAAGCACTGGATACAACTTTAATATACACGTTTTAGGAATTCTAATAAACGTTTTCATTATTGTCAAGTCAGCACCCCTTCCAGTTGTATATTAAAAGCAAAATTTTTTTTTATTCAAAATTAGTCTAAGACGCATTAAAATATTGCATGTAAATAACAATAAAAAAACTATTGTGGTGAGGAGTCCGAATTTTTAAATATGTTATTTTTTTTAAACATACAAATATGCAATATCAAAGTGTATAAAAGAAAAACAAACGCTAAACAGAAGCATAAGTTGACAAATTTCATTTGCAGTAATAAATAGTGGCTTTGTAGTTCAAAACGCATCGAAACTTGACAACCGAACGACAACCAATTGTAAATTTCATAAACCGAAAGACGAATTTTATATATTAATATAGAAAATTAAATTTATAATTACGTACGTAATATTGCCATGGACACATACACAAAAACGGACATTTAATACAAATTAAAAAATAATAATATTAATCACATCAAATAAAACATTGCTCTTTTTACTTCGTTCCCTTCACACATTAATAAAAGCTCAAATAATGACGTTACGTCACAATAATTTATGGTGAGCAACACATTTTGTTATAATCTCGAAAGCAAATTTTTATTTTTTTAAATCGGGAATTACCTCGCATAGCGTAGGACTGACTGACAGACACTACTGACTTGCGTGACAATTGCAAATTATATAGTTTTATATTATATTGCGGTGAGTATTATATTGACAAGACTTTTAAAAAATGTATTCCCTCTCTGTAAATGTTCATGCTAATTTTTCATGCTTTGCGCAATATATAAAACACGTTTTTATTATCATTTTTTCGTGAGCAAATCGAGCTAAAATTTAGCAGGCAGACTGCGGTAGATTTTTTACTTTAAATCCCCAATATACGAGAAACAATTACATTTGTTTTTGTTCTCCGATGCGTATTATAATGAACATACTTTTAACTATGTCTCATATATAAATAAGTTATAGTCAAAAACGCTGTTTTTTTATGTTTTTTTTAAAGCAATTTTTTTAGTCGTGTCAGTTAAAGGAGTTAATCCCAATGTGCTAATTGGATTAAATCTTTGAAGAATCTCGTTGTGTGTAAGGATATAACAAAATACTTACTGAGCATAAATATATATTGTAAACGGTGCAAAGTTGTATGTAATTGACATATGTTAGGACAAAACTGGAGAGCAAGAAAAAACATTGGCTTAATAGCAGATTGTTTAAATTAAGTATTTCACTACGTCATCACCTTTAATGACTTATACTTCGGGAAAAAAAACCCAAATATGATTCCATATCGTAAATCAGTAATCCCCCCCCCCACACTGTTCGGTCAATAAACATGATCAAAATACAGATATTATCGCACTTACGCCTATGTATACACCTATGGTTCATCAACACGCAATGCTTCATTCATTTTTTTTATTCTAGACCACAGATGTTCTCCAAACAATTTCAGGTTCATAGTATACTAGCTGAATCTCAACCATTCAAATTACAAAAGCTAAATAAAATAAACATCGATTTATTCAGCAAACATTTTTTATGCATTGATTGACGGGCTCACACTGAGCACATCTCTTCATTAACTCTTTTTCTCCAGGTTTAAAGCTTGAATTCATTTACAATATACAACATTTACGATTTCGATCAAGTGCCGATTAAATTCATTCATAAAAAGCTCATATTAATAAAGATTTTTTTTTAAAAATGACTTGCGAGAAGAGAACAAATAAATTTAAATTTTAGTTCATGTATCGCATTAAATAAAATTATATAGGTATTTTAACTAGGCATATCCTTTAAACCTAGAATAAGGTAACATAATGTCGTTTTATTCACTTATGATCTCTATACATAATATATTGTTTTATGAAAAATTTGGTGGAGAGGAAGAAATGTTTATATTCAAGTACTGTTAGCAAACATTAAAACACAATAGCTCATTTGAAATCCCGATTTCCCATCTACTCAGGATTAAGAATATTTTTATTTACACAATTTTAAACTTATATACACTAATACATTTTATAAGGGTTTTAGAAATCTTAGCACATCTATCCATTATTGCGATCTAAAATAAAATTTAGAGATAGTGTGATTCTTTTAAAATTAAGAGTTTTATTCGGGGATCGCATAATCTTTTTATTAAAATACTATAAACAAACCCGTCAAAGGACAGAAACAAGTGGAAGTGACCTGTTAAGTTCATAGTAGGACATCACAACATCCACATAAACCGACTCCAATATGAAAATGAAACTTCATTAGTCATCCTTTCAATCAGAGGATTTATCCAGAGACCCTACCTCCCCCACACTGTGGTCTGTCCACAGACCCTACCTCCGCCACAGTGTGGTCTGTCCACAGACCCTACCTCCCCCACCACACCGTGGTCTGTCCAGAGACCCTACTACCCCCACTACACCACGGTCTGTCCAGAGACCCTACCCCCACCACACCGCGGTCTCTCCACAGACCCTAACTCCCCCACACTGTGGTCTGTCCAGAGACCCTTCCTCCCCCACCACACCACAGTCTCTCCACAGATACTACCTCCCCCACACCGTGTTCTGTACAGAGACCCTACCTCTCCCAACACACCGTGGTCTGTCCAGAGACCCTACCTCCCCCACACTGTGGTTTGTCCACAGACTGTATCTCCACACCACTGTGGGTTGTCGACGGAGAAGCCATCTCGACCGGCCATACATGTGTACCACGTCAAAAATAGTATACATTATAGTTATAATAAATAACCCGTAAAAATGTTGTATTTTTTAACTATAAATCCCAACGCTCACAGCTAACAATAAAGTCTTGAAAAAAATCACTGCATCACAAATATGTCGTTTTGGACGTTCCCTATATTTGTACAATCAGGAAATGAGATTCAATTTTTCTCCGCTAGTTATTGGCTGTAGGAGTCTGTTGGAGTTTGTGGGACCAATTGGCTATCGAGGTACTCACAGCCAACTGCCTTTTATTTATTATAGATATGATATGTACATATTTATTGTTATATAATTAATTTTTTTTAAAGAAACAAAATTATTTTTAATGCAATATTCATTTGAATCAGAGGCGTCACTAGGGTTTATGTCACCCATTGCGGTAGCTCATGGTTTCACCCCCTCACATATTACAACATAGAACTCCTCCGAGTCTGAAAGTTCCAAATAAGGGGAACATACCAAATTTTACAATGTGTTGTCCCCACTTCTGATGGTATCACACCGTGGGATCTACAAATCCTGCACCGCTCCATTGTAATGACAATTATATGAATCACAGTATATGTTTTACTAACCACAGGCTGACATATATGACATATTTACCATAATACAAAATGTGATACTTTAGGAATAAAACAATATCTTATCTAGTGCGATCATTAAATTTAATTAAACAATTAAAACCTTTTCCTTAGATATGAATGATGTGATTTAATCTTTGTTTTTATTGACACAGTTAAAATTCTCCCTTTTGGGCTTCGTGATCATATCTTTTATATGGTATTTTGCGTTTTTTAAATTAATTTATTCTGTTGTTTTTTGTTGTGTTTTTTGGGGGGTTAGCTTTTATGTTGTATTTTTGTTGTTGTTGTGTTTTTGTGTTTGTGTTTTTTTGTTGTTTTTTTCTTTTGAAGTGTTTGTTATTGTAGTTTCATTGGTCTCTTCAACAAGTTATGACGTATCAAGACCCAGTTATTCTGTAGAAATAGTAAAGTTTGAGTATGAATGGAAGGGGAAAGCTTCAATATTATTTAGCCAATTTGTAAAAAAAATATTGGAAGAAAAATAGTTTCAAATACAATTAAACCTTTCATAAAATAATTTAAAACTCAAGGATTTGTTTAAATCATAGAGGTGAGATATATGAGAGTTAATATTCTTTTTTCATATTTTCAAAACAAATAGCATATTCTTAACCTATACTTTTAGTATCAATTATTAGGTAATTGAAAGTACTGAATTTTAAGTTTTTTCACCATGTATATCTCTATACTGAAATGACATAAGACTTAAATTGCTCAGAGCAAACACGAGATTTCTATTAAATGCTAAAATGAATGAGTTGATTCCAATAGTTTAATAAGCTGTGCTTAAATTTTAGGATTTAGAGAACAATTCTTTAGTGCAACTGTTAAATAAGTTCTCTTTCAATTTACATTATCTTATCTGTTTACAGACGCTCCTTCTATACAGAAGATTATTGCGTCCTACGCTTATCTATGGTTTGTGTTTAGTCCTGCATTTTTATTAGAGATTTAAATGTTGATAAAGTGTTGGTTTTCCTGGATTCTTCAGGCAACCCATTCCACGCCCGAATTCCGGACGGGAAGAAGGAAAACTTGTATGTGTTTGTTCTTGCATACGGAATAAGAAAGGTGTTTTTATCCTTATGTCTATCTGAGGGTTGTATTAAGTTATCTTTGTGTTGTATTTCTAAATTAGAATTAATTGCTTTATGTATGATTACTACTTTGCTCTTGGTTCTTCTATCCTCTAGTGTTTCAAAGTTTAATGATTTAACTAATTGTGTTACTCTTGTCAGTTTCGAATATTCTCCAGTAATGAATCTGGCAGCTCTTTTTTGAATTTGTTCTAGTTTATCAATGTTTTCTTTGGTGGATGGGTCCAATACAGAAGATGCATATTCTAGTGCAGGTCTCACCAAAGTGAGGTAGCATTTTAGTTTTATATCTCTATTACATTTGTTAAAGTTCCTTTTTATAAAGCCTAAGGTTTTGTTTGATTTTTTAATAACTTCATTGACATGGGGATTCCATGATAGTTTCTCATTTATTAAGACTCCTAAGTATTTTGCATCTTTAGTTTGGGTCAGTTCTTTTCCATGAATGTAATATTTTGAATTTATTTGTTTCTTTTTCTTTGTTACTCTTAACAGTTGACACTTTTCTGGATGGAAAGACATACTCCAGTTAGTTTCCCATTTTATCAATTCATCTAAGTCTTTTTGTAAAATGTTGCTATCTTGTTCTGATTTAATTGTTCTATAGATTATACAATCATCAGCAAATAGCCTAACTTTTGTACCTGTTGAAATGTTGTTGGGTAAATCATTTATATAAATTAAAAAGAGTAAGGGACCTAGCACAGTTCCTTGTGGAACTCCTGAGTTAACCTTTATTGGTGCAGATTTAGATCCATTAATTATTACAGTTTGCTCCCTGCCCAAAAGGAAGTCTTGGATCCAGTGATGTAAGGAACCTGAGATTCCAAAGTAGTTAAGTTTTTTAAGTAAACTAAGGTGGTGAACTTTGTCAAATGCTTTTGAGAAGTCTAGTAATATTGTATCTATTTGATCATTTTTGTCCAAGCCTTTTGATAGTTCATCTATTAAACCTATTAATTGTGTTTCACATGATCTGTTTTTTCGAAAGCCGTGTTGATGTGGGCATAGGGCATTATATTTGTCAAGGTGGTTAACTATTCTACTATATATTATGTGTTCTAGTAATTTACAGGTGATACTAGTAAGTGATACAGGCCTGTAATTACCAGGGTCTGATTTATCCCCTTTCTTAAAGAGTGGACTTACATTAGCTAATTTCCAATCCTGGGGCACTTTACCCTGGTTTAGAGAGGCTTGAAAGAGAACTACAAGGATTGGGGACAGTTCATTGCTTAGTTCTTTTAATAATCTTGCAGGCAAATCATCTGGGCCAGTAGCTTTGTTTATTTTTAAGTTTTTTAGGAGTGAATGTATACCTATCTCATCTACAGTTATGTTACCTATTTCCTCCATTTTATTTAAATTTATTAAAACTTCCTTGTCGCCTGAGGCAGAAAAAATGATGTAAAATATGTGTTAAGGATATTAGCTTTAGTTTCATTATCATTATAGGTTTTATTATTTGAGCCTTTTAGTGTGGCTATTCCTGAAGGTTCCATTTTTTTAGATTTGATAAAGGACCATAAGTTTTTATTGTTATCTTTGGTAATTACATTGTTTATATATTCATTTTGGAGGTTCCGACTAAGTTTTTGTGTCAAGTGTTTAATCTTTAAGTATTTTTTGTGTATCCTTTATGAATTGGTAGCTTTATATTTCTTAAATAAGTTCTCTTTTAGTTTGCATAGCTTTTTCAATCTAGAATTGAACCAGCATTTGTTAATTTTATTTGATGTTAGTTTTGTTGGAACATTCTCATCCATTATAGTTTTTAGATTTGTTTTTATATCTTTCCAAATTTCTTCTACTGGGCTATTTGTGTTAAATTTACTTAGGAAAGTTTGTTGGAAGTTAGCCGCTGATTGGTGTAGTTTTATTGAATTACATTTATTCCAAAGATAGATTATTCTTCTAGGTATCTTATTAATTTTAGTTTTTATTGTATTGGTGACCCTAACAATATCATGGTCGGACAGTCCTGGAATTATTTTATAGTCTAACACTAGTCCTGGTCTATTTGTTAGGAATAAATCTAGTGTTTTATTTTTCCTTGTTGCTGTTTTTACTATCTGTTCTAGGTTTATGTTGTTTATAGTGTCTAGGAAGTGTTCATTAATTTCTTTGTTTGTTTGATGGTTATCAATTGTATAATTTTTCCAATTTATATCTGGAAGATTAAAGTCCCCCATAATCCATAGAACTGCATTTTTATTATTCTCTTTTATGAAAGTTAATTGACTACAAAGATTGTTCATGTATTCTGGGTTTGTATTCGGAGGTCTATATATACTGCCTACAATAAGTGGGGATGAGTTTGGTGTAATTATTTTACAATAAATAGACTCTATATTAAAATTTTGCTGTGTAGTAATTTCTTCAGCTATGATATTTGATTTAATTGCAAGTAGCACTCCTCCATAATTGTCTGATCTGTCTTTCCTAAAAATATTATGATTGGTGTTTAAAATCTCAGAGTTATATATGTTGGGGTTCAACCAAGTTTCAGAACCAGCAATTATGTCTGGTTCTTCTGTTTTTATAAGTAGTTCTAAATCTGGAATTTTATTTTTTAAGCTTTGGAAATTAACTATTAGTGTCATATTATTAACATTTAGGTCTGTAAGTTATTTATATATATACGCGTAATGAGAAAGCAAAGGAAATATATATATATATATATATATATACATATATATATATATATATATATATATATATATATATATATAAAGATAGATATATATATATATATATATATATATATATATTTATTTTATCAATTTGTTTTAACTCTAACTCTAAAATATTTTCTTTGCATTTAATGATTCTTGTAAAAAGGACCCACATATAACATTGATGGACTAACAGAGCGTTAAGCGTTTTTTTTTACATGAGGGGCTATGTGAATTGTGTTGCGCAATGACAAGTTATAATTTTCCCCTAACTAGTGTCAGATATCAACTCGCAGCCTGTAGCGCTAACGGTATCCTTTTCAACGGCAACATACAGCTTCAAATACAGAGTTTCAAGCCCGAGACTCTCCGTATGCTATCTGAGCACGTGTGTCTCTGAAAAACCAATTATTGTTTTGTTTTACATTTGAAATAATTCTTAACATATGTAACGCTTGGTCTAATTTAATCTAAATTCTACCTCACTTTAGTGAGACATGCACTAGAATTCGCACATTCTTTATGAGACCCAAAAACCTAAGAAACATTGACAAACTAGAGCAAATTCAAAAAGATGCTGCCAGATTCATTACTGGACTATATTTAAAAGTGACAAGCATAACACCCTTAGATAAATCATTAACTCTTGAATCACTAGAGGATAGAAGAATGAACAGTAAATTAGCAATAATACATGTTGCAATTAATTCTAATTTAGAAATACACTAAGAAGACAGCATAAACCAACTCTCAGATAATCATAAGGATAAAAACACCCTTCATGTTCTCTATGCAAAAATAAAGACAATTCAAATTCTCGTTCTTCCCGACCGGAATTAAGGCGTGAATGTGTTTCCTGAATAAACCATGAAAAACAACACTTGATGAATATTTTAAAGTCATATAAGAATGCAGGACAATACACAAACTGTAGATTAGGGTAGGGTGCAATATGAGATAAAATAAGGTTTTGCATTATACAAGAAATTACATCATACCAATCGCCGTTTTTACAGAATAGCCCTCGTTTATAATCATTTACAATCACCAATATAAGTGTTGTACACAAAGTATTATATTATAAGTTAAGGCTGCGTCACGAGTAGTTAGTAATGGCTGAAACGATTATACTTTTGGTGGCGTTGAAGGCGTCATGACGTCACCACAGCTGTTGCCTTTACCGGCGGCGGCGCGCGGTAATTAATTATGTTAATTAGACAACTTAATTAGGGTGTCATGAGTGTCATGTTGTTATACAACATGTTAATTATCTTTGACATGTTAATTAGGCTGTCATGATAAATATGTTAATTATGTTAATTAGGATATCATATTGTTATATGTAGGACGTGTGATGCGGGCAATTCAAATTTTCTGGTGTTTAAAGGGGGATAATCATGTATTTGTAATTAAGGTTTACTTCCCCTTTTTTATTTTATTTTATATTTTTATTTTTCAATTTATTCAATTGTTTAATAATTGAGTGTTCCTTAAAATATTTTTATTTATTTTTCATTTAATTCTTAAGTGGTTCTCAAGCTAATTAGGCTGTCAAGATAATTATGTTAATTTTGTTAATTAGGATGTCATGTTGTTATACCTTCATTAGAACGTGTGGCGGGAAATTCAAATTTTCTGGTGTTCAAAGGGGGAATATCGTGTATTTGTATTTAATGTTTACTTCCCTTTTTTATTTTTTTGGTAATTTTTTATTTAAATATTTATTTAATTTTTAACTTTTAAATTTTTTTATTCAATTATTTAATAATTGAGTGATCCTCAAAATATGTTTATTTATTTTATGTATTGAGTGATCATGAACTTATTTTTATTTATTTTTCATATAATTATTAAGTGGTTCTCAAATTATTTTTATTTATTTTTTCATTTAATTGTTGAGTGGTACTTAAAATATTTTTATTTATTTTGAATTTTATTTTATTTTTGAATGGTCGTATTTAATGGTTTTAAATACGGTTTTTATGTGTTTTAGGTTGTTAGGCGATGTATTTTATTTGGGGTACTCGGCTGGACAGATGTTGTTGGTAGTGAAATAACATAGTGTGGGCAGGCGATGGTATAGGTTACATCAGGAATGGTTTATTTTATATTATAATTAATTAGACAAATTTAGGAGGGGTGGAAAAAAGCGAGAGTTTGGCTGTTGGTCTGATGTTAGTATAGGTGTGGTGGTATAACGTATGTATTAAAGTGACGAAGTGGATTTAGAATGCGTTGGTTTAGGTTAAAATCAATAGTACAAACGAGGCGATGGGTTTTGATGACCATATGTTACCACTTGATTTATGGCCGTTTTAATAAGTTAGTGGAGGATTGGAATTTGGTCCAGGACAAGTAACGCGTTGTTTTAGGTCAAAAGCAATAGTACAAATGAGGAGAGGGGTATGGACGAGGGTAATTGCAGATGTTGGTGGTTAATTTAAGGTTGTTTTCTTTGTAAATTTAAATAATTGTAGAAGTTTTATAGGATTGTCTAAACTAAAGCAATAGTTTTCATCTTAGTGTTGGGGTCTATGTTATGAAAAGGTATTTTTTGTTCGTAGTGTTTCTTAATTATAGGGTTTCCACTAAATTTATTTGACAGATTTAGCCATGCTTCTTATCTTATTATCGGGAATATTTTCTAAGTTTAACGGTGTTTCCTTTCTTCCTTGTAATAGTTTTTATTAGATTCATAGTTTAAGTCAAGAGGTCTTTTATGTTTCTTTTCTTAACTAGATGTGATCAGCTAGTAGTAGTAATATTTTATAAGGTTAAGCGAGTCATTTTCTTCATGTTTTTATTCATTAGAGGTGCTTATCTTAATGTCTTTCTTTGTCGGGTGTGTTTGTAAAAGAGAGTAAGGGAAACGGTATTGTCACGGTCACGAACTAAGTAGGAAGGGAGAACAAAGATACACCGCTCGACTAAAAGTAAACTTGAAGAAAGACAAACGGTCGTGAAAAAGATAACGATGGTTATGTTTTCTTTTAAGGGCAGGTTATAATTTTTTTTCCTAGAGCCACATTTAACAACATCGCTGTTCCATCTTTCTTCTTTCGTTTATTTGTGGTTGTAACTCTGTTTAATTTTGCTGATGTCGTAGACTTCAAGAGGTCTTTCTAAGCATTTAGAAATCTTCTTTTGTCTTGATAATCATTTTGTCGACATGTTGAGATTTCATTTTTTTTCTTCTGAGGGTTTTCTTTTAGTTTCAAAAGGAATGATTTTTGAGGAGATGAGACGTAACCGTTTGAATACCAGACATAAGCGCACAGTTCAACGAGACATGGTTCGCGCCATTTACATGATCGATTTGAGCTATCGTGTATCCACTATGTCCGATTAGCAGCACATCACACGAGGTATGGTGGGTGCAACGTACCAGACTAGGAAAAGTTTTCGTTCGACTAGTGAAACGGATAAACAAGAACGATGATGATGATGATGATGAACTTGTCATGTTTCTTAGTTGTAACACATAGGGTCTAACGACGGTTATAAGACATTAACGATAAATGATAATATGACTGAGGATACACCGCCACTTTGAGAAATTGTGACTTGACTTAGCAGGGAGGGAAAAAGATGAGAAGGGTTAGGAGTCAGCGTAAGGAGGGATGTCTTGAAATATCAGCTAGGAGTGTTACAAGATGAGAAGAGGTTAGGTACAGAGGGGAAGTTTAATGTGGACATGTTTGTTGGTTAAAGTTTTTTGGAAAATTGGAATTCTAAGTTTAAGTTTCGCATGAAAAGAAAAAGATGTAAGGTATATCTGAATATAAAGTGGTAGAGAAGGTAAATGGGGTTGGTGTTGTTTTTACTCAACCCCTTGCTACAACTTAGTGACCGATCCAGAGGGGTAGTCAAGTCACAATTTCTCTAAGTGGCGGTGTATCCTCAGTCTTATTATCATCTATCGTTAAAAGTAAAAAAAATATGTCCCTGTCCCTAAGAGGAGAATGCGTAATTAACAAACAAAAAAAGACAATGTAACTTAGAAAACTGTGCCCAATCTTAAGATTAGAATCTGTAAATAACAAAAACAAAAAGACCCATTGAACTTATAGAATCGTGCTCGATACTATATTGAGAATCTCTAGTTATGAAAAGAAACAACGGCTAACA
Source organism: Ampullaceana balthica (assembly GCA_944989445.1). Taxonomy (NCBI): domain Eukaryota; kingdom Metazoa; phylum Mollusca; class Gastropoda; family Lymnaeidae; genus Ampullaceana; species Ampullaceana balthica. Next base: position 145,716 of record CALYLW010001514.1, on the reverse strand, counting down.
TCCTATCCACACGAAACGTACGAGTCCCCTTGAACCTATAAATCTATTCTTGGGCTTAAGCTGAGAATCCCAAATTAAGAAAAAAAAATACCAAGAAAATGATTCCGTTAAAATTAAAAAAAATATGTCCCTGTCCCTCAGAGGAGAATCTCTAGTTAAGAAAAAAGCATTAACAAAAAAGACAACGTAACTTAGAAAACTGTGCTCGACACTATATTGAGAATCTGTAGTTAAGAAAAGAAACAACGGCTATTATCCTATCCACACGAAACGTACGAGTTCCATTGAACCTAGAAATCTGTCCTTGGACTTAAGCTGAGAATCCCTAATTAAGAAAAAACACTAAGAACATGATTCCATTGAAATTTAAAAAAAATATGCCCCAGTCCATAAGAGGAGAACGTCTAACTAAGAAAAAACAAAATTAATAACTGTCCGTTACATTAAGATAAGCACCTCTAATGAATAAAAACACGAAGAAAATGACTCGCTTAACCTTATAAAATATTACTACTACTAGCTGATCACATCTATAGTTAAGAAAAGAAACATAAAAGACCTCTTGACTTAAACTATGAATCTAATAAAAACTATTACAAGGAAGAGAGGAAACACCGTTAAACTTAGAAAATATTCCCGATAATAAGATAAGAAGCATGGCTAAATCTGTCAAATAAATTTAGTGGAAACCCTATAATTAAGAAACACTACGAACAAAAAATACCTTTTCATAACATAGACCCCAACACTAAGATGAAAACTATTGCTTTAGTTTAGACAATCCTATAAAACTTCTACAATTATTTAAATTTACAAAGAAAACAACCTTAAATTAATCACCAACATCTGCAATTGCCCTTGTTGCTGATGAAATCTTGAAGATGGACAAGTTACCTGGGAAGATTGTTGCTGTTTATGCCTTTGGAGCTAGACTTGCTAAGTACTGACGTTGACAGTTATCGTAAAGATAATCAGAATCTGATAAAATAATTACTCATATTCTTTGAGGTCAAAAACATATCAAAAGAAAGTTGGATTATTTGTTGGAAATATGTTGCTAACAAACTTGGTAAATGGATTCTCGACAATGTGCGTATGGGTAATTATCTTTTATTATTTGATTATTAGGTGAGGTGGTAGTGTCTAAATAGTTTTTAGTTTTTATATGTTAACAGTTGAGCGGTCATAAGACAGACAGTTCACTATTATCACTATTTACTCTTTACTACTAATTTGGCATGTATTGGGATTTGCCGAACATCCATGCTAGTTACAATAATTAGAGGTGCCTTTTAAAATACATACAACAAACAAACATGTATTATTTCTAAATTTCAGGATACATTTGTTGAGTACTTCCAGACCACGGGGACTTAGCGGGGAAAGATATGGAAAGGTGTATTATTTACTGCTAATTGGCCTTGGTGCCGTTGCCACCGTAGTTGCGTCAAGATAAAGAGAAACTCATTAATACTTTATTTAAAAGTTCGTTTTTATAATTATCAAACCAAAGTATTGTGGGCCTACTACATAATATGATTAAATAGGAAAAATAAACAACATTGATTTGTTTATTTTATAAATTATAGTTATAGTCTTATGTATCAATAAACTCTGTTTAGACTTTCTTGCCTTTGTAAATTCAAGTCTCGGACGCTATCACTTAGCTACTGGGGTTGGACATTTGGGTTTTTGAGTCATAAAATCTAGTATACGAGGCTAGATACAAATTGCATTCACATAGAAAACTTGTGTGAACTAGGAGACTGTGCACATAAAGCTAAATACACCTAGTCTTTACCGCAGACTTTCTATCACACCTATTAACAAGACGAGACTAAAAGGGGAGAAACTTAGAGCCTTATTGTAAAAACGCGTGTCATGTGACAGTGTGAGTTCCTATTTGTAAAACATAACTCTAAAACTCAAAGCTTACATTACTTAAACAAAAATAGTTTAAAACCATCCCGCGTATGGACCTTACAGATGAAAACGAGGCGCTAACTATTTTGGTTTATTGTACCGGTTTGTTGTATACATGTTAAGAATTGACATACAACAGCAACCCTAGGGACTTGATGAAACGAACAAACTACTGCTCAAGACAACTCTTGTTTCTTATACAGACAAAAAGGTCAGGAGAGACGTTTTTGAAGTATAGAATGTTATTTTTGAAAGATATTACTCTAGCGATAGTCACTACATAGATGAAAAGTAAAATCAAGTTCACCTAGAACTCGAATGAATGTCTCTACACTTGCGTTGTGGTCCGAGAAGAGATGTTTAATTATCGCAAACGCGAACTTTTCAATTCTGTAATATAGTGAGATCTCCTAGCGCGAGTCGTTGACCGTATTCAGTCTGCGTATTTTCGCATGTTGGTTAAACCATTCTGTTTCCGCGTTCCGCTGATCAATAACGCACTAGCTGCACGTGTGAATTTGACGTAACATGTGGAATGACCAATAGATAACATCAGGTCATTGTAATCTTTAGTGTTTTCCAAGTAGTAGAATACGATTTTATGACGCTGTTAAATTCTTTACACATCATTGTAATTAACCTAGTGAGTACACTGATAGCGTTCCTCGCAACTTGTCGCGCTGACAAACGATCACTGTTTTAACATTATTTGCCTGTTGTCCTCAAATATATTATGTACCTACATATTTAACAAGATTGCTGATTTTTAAAAATGTGTAAGTTTTAACCAAAAACCTTAAATTATAAGAGCTTCCTTACAAAATCATTTACAAGAGATTCACTTATTTTGCACTTTGAATTTCGGTTTAATAAACTAGACAAACACAAACAAAAAAAATTGCAATAGTCAGAAAACTTGTTTACAAGAAAATTAAATTTAATTTTACAGAATAATGTAGATTACTTTTCTAAAGCTATTTTAGCATTACGAGATAAAAAACTCAGTTAAACATATTATTTACAAAAACCTGGTGAATGGTTGAATTAC